>BQNB010105695.1:6487-23548 GCA_026074375.1 Tanacetum coccineum
CTTATCTTGTGCTATTGATCTATGAAGTAACATTCCCCAACCCATATTTCCGCTGCGACCCATTTTGGGGGTGTTACAAAATATGTGTGAAACAATAAGTTGGCCAAATATTGGGTTAAGTGCGGGAGTAAATATTGAAGATGGGACTGCCGTTGGGTGTTACAAGGTGGACACACTGGGCCAAGACAAGGATGACACAAAAATGAGGGAAATAAACGTGTAGGTAATAATAAAACAAGTTTAGAAACAAAACAGAAGGGGAAAACGTGAGATGTCGTCATCTAGATCGATGGGAAGTAAAGGCAAAAGGATGACAAAAAAAAGTAAGGACAATGTACATAAGTTGTTTCATGGGGAGGAGGTTGAGAAAACTTTTATCACGAGAATAGTGAATGACGAAAAAAAGGAGATGAAAAAGAAGATTGGTAGGAGAAGTGTGCCAAAAGCTACAGAAGTTGCAAGAAAGGCGGGTACTGCAGGAGAAGACAAAAAGGGGGTTCAGACGCGTATAAAGAGTTTCATGAGGTGGAGAGTGAAAGTTATGGAGTTTTTCAGTTTAAGAAGAACAATGAGGATACGTATAATGGAAATTGTAACATAAACATTGAATAGGTTAAAAAGATCATAGAAACGATTGGTATTTCGTGGAGGCTAGTCGAAGAAGAGAAGATGAAGTGAGATCATGATGGATTCAAGGATGGTGGACATGTTGGTTTGCAAGGTAAACAGTAGGGTTGTAGTTTTTTTGTCTCGCTTTATTTCTTTTTTTATGAAGATGATTTCCCTAAACATTATGGGCATGGGGGACAGTGGAAAAAGGGTAGATTAAAAATATTATTAGACATGAGCATCTGGATATTATAAGGATCCAGGAGACAAAGAGTAAGGTGGTGGAGGATGATTGGATATAGGATGTTTGGGGGGAGGTCTTGGTTATTTTTAGTTGTCGGCGAGGGTTTTTTTCTTTAAAGAGGCGATCGGTGATGAGAGATTTATAGTGGTAAGGGGTTCTTGAAAAGGTAAGGACAATGATGTGTTTTTGGTATGTATTTATGGGCCCCACTTGAGTAGTCAAAAATCTTCACTGTGGGAAAGGCTTACAATATTGATGTATAGATGGCAAGGTGTGTGGTGCATTTTTTGGGATTTAAACGTGGTTAGGAAGAACGATGATATACTTAACTCATAGGTGAACATAAAGGATATGACGGAGTTTAACGATTTCATAAACGATATGAGATTAGTCGAGATACCAATGGGGGTAGGAATTACACCAGAGTAAGTGATGATGGGTTAAAATTTAGCAAGTTAGATCGTGTTTTGTTGAATGAGGAGTTCAATGAGTTATGAGGTAATATTTCAGTCATCGCTTTGGATAGAAAGCTTTTGGATCATTGTCCGATCGTGCTTAAGGATGTGGAGTTGGACTTCGGTCCAAAACCAATTAGGGTTTTCAACACATAGTTGGAAGAATCATACTTCCTTAGCATTGTGGAGGGGGCGTGGATGGAAGATGTGAGGAGCATTCGATCGGATTGTATTTTTCGAGAGACTAAAGAATGTCAAGAAAAGTCTTAGGGTTTAGGGTAAAGAAATATTTGGAGGTCACAAAGGGAGTATTGAAAACCTTAAGAAAAAGGCTATGAGGTGGGAATTATAGGAACGATAATGATGGGAGGATAAGGAAAGGGAATGCAGTAACATACTTCGTCAAAAGGCTAAACGAGATAGGATATTAAAGGTGACGAAAATTCAAAGTTCTTTCATTCTTTCGTGAAGAGTAGAAATAAAAAATGTAATTTAAGAGGCCTTATGGTTAATGGGGTGTGGTGTGAAGACCCTTGTACTAGGGATAAAGCACTAGGGCCTGATGGTTTCAATTTCAAGTTCATTTGAATAGCATGGGAGATCAGAAAACTGGATCTTTTAGGTGCGAGAGCGTGGTTTTGGGATAAGATGGAAATTTCAAAAGGGTGTAATGCTTCGTTTGTCACTATTATTACTAAAGTGGCGGACCCTATTGGTCTTAGTGATTTTTAGCCTATTAACCCTATTGGTCTTTAATACGCGGATGATATGATATTTTTTGGTAATTGGGATAAAGTGTTGGGCTAATTCAGTGCCCAATGGTCTATCACTTAGGATTTGAATACAAAATATCCTAATTGTTAATAACCTTTAACATTTCAAAGTAGCTGAGTGAACAGTCACTCAGTGAGTTACCTTCAAGATGCTCAGCCTGAGTCTACAAGAAAATCTCTAGCATTCACTAAGGCGGCTCTTAGTGAATGAAGCCTAAGCCAAAAAAGAATGTGATGGGTTCAGTAAGTTATGGCAATAGACTCACTGAACTCCATACGATCTCCAACAACTAAAATACCCTAAAGACGAAAGACTGAATAATAGGCGGGATAGTTTGAAACAGATAAGTCCAAGCTCTTATCTGCCTAAACTCAAACTATCTTGAATATGGTATGAAGATAAGGTCAGTGTCAGCATTGACCTTAGAAAGTGTATTTGTCCCATATTTAGAATAGAATTGTAATAGAGACAAAGTTGTACAATATGTACTAACCTATCAGCATTGGAACACGCACTTATCACCCATATGGGTATGACCCTACCTAAGTAGTATAAATAGAAAACGTCTTGTAAAGGAGTAGGAAAAGTATGTGCATTTAAAGTCGTATCTTTCAGAAACACCTACTCCTTTAAATCTACTAAGTCTCTGAGTGAGCTCAGTTAGTTAGCATAGTAGTTAGCTTTGCATAACACTTTAGGTTTATGCAAAGTTGTTAGTGAGGAGATCACACACACACATTGTCATTTAATCTCTATTGTAGTTCTGCATGCAATAGGTATAAAACTTAATAAAAAGAGTTAAACGTTAAAAAGTTATTTTTTTGTCTTTTACTTATTGTTTATCTTTACTTACACAAAACATTTTCAAAGAATTGAACATGTTACTTTACTTTCATGTCATGGGTTAGTAAATGTGACACCCCGTAAGAAAATAGATTCTCTTTACGTTAGGTAAAAGTCATGTACCGCAAGTCTGCAAATTTACTGTTAATTCCAATAAGAAGTCATTTTATGATCGTCATGCATTATTACTTTTGTCATAGAAAATTTAATTTGCGCGCGGATATCATCATTATTACTCTGTGTCTAAAAGGAAATTTTAGTATGAGTAACGATAAAAATCATACTTAGTTCAATTTTGTGAAACGAGACCATTTACTGGTAACACTTTATGAAACCGCCTGTGTACAAATTAATAACTATAAATGGGTTTAACAAAGATAAAATAACTTATATATATACAAAAACCCATATCAGATATATATATATGCACATAAATACATATGTCAACTAGTATATATATAATGAGAAAACACCATCATTACCAAGTCTTACACACTACCCTACCCATTCTTTTATCTTGAATATCTCCATTCACATGCTACGTATGGTAAATCTGATACAATTTCAATTTCAAAAAGCAAGAAATAGTGAAAATTCTATAATAGTATTATAAATGAGTAATGATGATCACAGTATTATAAAATTTCACTATGATTTAATAGTAGTATAGGGCAAATCACATGTAACATCTCAGTAATCCATCCAAACTACGAGTATAAAATGGGAACCTTTCATGAACAAATGTATCATAACTAAAAACTGAAAACAATAAGTAAACTATACGGTTCAAGTTCAAGTTTTGTTGAGTACAAAGAGATAAGTGGGCGTCAACTTTAGAAGAGGTAGCAACCAAGTCCAAACCATACCACCACCTTTCCTTCTCACCATCATCCGTCAAGCTTAGGACCTTGGTAAGTCATTCTTGTAGTTTAACAATGTCATTCATCATGTAGCTTAACGAAAGCATGTCTAATATGTATGCGCACATATGAATAATCTGGTCGTGGCCTACATGAAATAACAATATGCATAACTATATGAATAACCAAGGTAAACAACTTAGCATGCGAAGCATAGTAACCCAAGCAAACAACCCGTTATGCGTAAGAAACTAAAAATGACCCAAAGTAACTTGCAACAACCTTAAACACGTATGTAATGGACTAATAAGTATAGGATCTACTTGTGAGTCGTTGTAAAGAACTTCTTTAGTGTGACCTTGAAGTGTAGCGCGAGCATGACCAAATGACTCAAGACGAACCATGGCAAGCCTTTGGCTCATTGTTGGTGCGTTGCAAAGTCATGATAAAAGCGAGCACACTACCACCATTGTCGAAACCCTCAAGTTTGGCAGCAGCTACTGCTACTGTTACAAGCCAAATGGCTGCAAAAGCTCACATCACCTTAGTTTTGGACCCTATAGTTTCGTGACTATCCCTAAAGATATAATACTATGCGAAGTAACAAGAGAACTCCTACATATCACCAAAGGATGTCGTGGGTCTAAGGAACGGGATACACAATAGTGGTTGTCAAACTCCTGTTGGGCTGCGACTCAAATTCAAAAAGAGAAGGAAATAATAACCAACGAGTGTAATCGAAGGTAACTAAACGTGCATACATATAAAGTGAAGAGATAAAACATATAAAAAGTGAAATGATTAAGGTGCGTGGTGGGGGACAGAATACCATAAAAGTTGTTGTCATGATTGTTTTTGACAGAAACCAGGGAAAGGGAAAAGGTATTTTTAGGGGGGGGGGTGGGGGTGTGTGTGGATTATATATATATATATAAAAAAATAAAAAAAAAATATATATATATATATAAAAAAAAATAAATTTTGGGGGGTGTTTGTTTATATATAAAAAAAAAAAGAAAAAAAATAATAAAAAAAGGAAATGTGGGTTTTTATAATACATGTGGGTTTTATAATAATACTTGTGGCATTTCTTTTAGAAACTTACATGAACACATAAGCACACATATGCGTAGGACATTTTATAACATCAGGACGTAAAGGAATATGGAACCATGCGTATGGTTCGAGCTTCAGATAACCAAATCCAAGGGGTTGGAGAAACTCTTTAACGAACCAAAAATTATTTCGATAAGTAAGAAATTTAAATAATGTCTTTCGGTGGTTTAAAAGTGATGACAACGAAACTAAGTTGTAAACGATTAGATAAATTAACACGGTTAATATAGATTTTTTTACGCTAAAAATGCATTTAAAGCTTGTTCGTTTTTTTTAAAACGTGAAAGATTATAAAAGTAAAAGAATTTAAAATATAATGGTGGTATATTATTATTTGGGAAAGTCAAAGGATTTAAAAATGTATTTTCTGATAATAAACTTGAACGAGTCGTACGAACCACGATACACTTATATAAAACCAATAATTATACAAATAAAGTAATGACCACGATGTAGATAAATAAATGTGATAATAAAAATATATATACTTAGTAATTTACAAATGATGCTTGTATATTTCTTAGACATGAATCACCTAGACATGTGAATGTGACTTGCGACGCATAAAAGTATAAATTCTTGTATAGATACTCGTAGCTATAAAATCGTCCCCAGAGCCAATGGTTTAATCAACACTTTGGCAATGTACTACCGTTAACTCTAACGACAATAACCTCTTTGACCATTTGCATAGTTTAAACTGCATACATTAAATTTGAATGTAAAACCAGTAGCCTATGTTATAATTACTTAGGTGTTTGATTGAGTCGCTATTTGACGTGCCTTAATCCACTCCTAATCTCCATCGATTAACTGACAAGGCAAGTTTTCATAGCCCCTACTTTACTATTTTAAATCATCTTTTGGGGTGAGAACATTGCTTATTTTTAATAGTTGAACACAAGTATATTATTGATTTACTATTGGTCCTAAGTCCCTATTCAACCCAACTTACAATATTATGACCGTCAATTTCTTGACCGGAATACCGGTTGTGGGAGCGCGAATGTTATGGAAAGATCTATCGGGATTGAACGTCCCAGTTTGTCTTGGACTGACATTAGTCAAGCAAACACATTATCATTGATGTCAGTTTACGATGTCGGCAGGTTGACACTGCATGGGTATTATCTAAGATGGTACTTGTTAACGCTTCAGTGTCATGATCTTAGACAATAGTAAATACTTTTCATGTGATAAGATAGGAAAGGTGGGGGGGAAACAATGGGATTTCTATTATTTCATCTATAGGTTTAAAAATCTTGTGGTTCATCGCTCTTATCAAACTACACAACCTATGAAGCTTACCCAACAATTATGATTGACGACTTTAGCAATGTTTTCTCAGGAGATCTATATTACGGAATAAATGGAGTCTAGGCATTGGTAATTGCATGAAGATGGTCTATCTCTCGCATCAAGTTCTCTTCACGCCATGAATGTCATAATCCAAACCCATTCTACGCTGCATGAGAATTTGGGGTGTGACAGATTGGAATGAGAGCCACTTGGTTATAAGAACTAGATGCATTAAAACTCTAGACTATAACTGGCACTTAAGTACATATCAACAATAAGCATCCATACTTATCTATTACAAATATTTACTTTCCTAAGTTAACACTGGTTTGTACGATATCGTTAAATAACTAAATTACTGCTTATCCGTCATGAAATGCATGTTTCACTAAGCCACCCATTATCATTCACCATCTTGGAATAACATATCATATGGATCACGCATTTGTATCATCCTAGTGCAAGGAAACTTCCATGACTCTCTCCAAATAATTAACCTTGTAATCAATATCACACTACGAAGAGTCACTTACATAATATTATAAACGTTGTTAGTAATTACATCCGTACTATCTCATTTTGTGAGGGTTACTTACATAAGCACTTTGGGATGCCTTGCTAATCACCCACTCTTTACCCTATTACATAAGGACTCTTTGTAGCAACCGTTGTAAAAATACCTATACTACTATCTACTATGTCGGTATACCCTTAAAAGTATTTCAAAGTATATAAAAACCTACCAAAAAGCATGTGTCGCTTGCATGCACCAATAATTGGTGAATGTCATATCATCGGGAAACGTGAACAACAAACTCATAATGGGAAGAAATTGAAAACATGACCGGTAAAGGTAAGAAACAATAGTCGCAATTAGCAGTCACAAACTACGGGAAGACATAAAAGTCTACACCAGCCCTGAGCCAAAAATAATATAAACTCTACGGATATGCACCTATTGACCAGAATCCTACCACACTTTCCAGCCACCGGCTTAGGCCTTAACATAAGGATACCGCTAATAATTGCAAGTAAATTTCCCAAACAAACAAGAAACCTACCAATGCCAAAATTCAACACTCCTGGACATATCCTCGAGACATAGTATGCATAACCATTCAAAACACGCAATACATCTTATCTCAAAAATAGATGGCACCCACAAGTTAAATTTTTACCCAAATATGGAATATAAGAAGAAGAAACCCTATTTTGTCGTATGCCGGGTGTATTTGAGAAATGTCTCAATCACTCTCCAGCAACGTACCTGACAACTCCCCGAACTAGGAAGCCGCCACGGGACATTCCAATCCAAGAAGACTTGGCTTGCCAACCTCTCAGGCAATCCAAATACCTGAACGGGAACTAACTTTGACCCCTGCTACAGGGCGTGAACACTCCCAAGAAATAAATAACCTCAGTGTTCCTGCACTAATATCACAAGCACCGGGGCCATCTCGAAAAAGAAGTAGATCACCATCATCGCCATTCTTTCCAGATGTCATTACCTTCTCTAACGGTAAACCAACATCCGAGACATCAGAACACAACCCAGAAGATGTGACTGCCAGACTAGAGGACCTGAAAGTAGAGATTGACACACTTCATGTAGACACCGAGGACAAAGAGATCCTGATCTCCGAATTGCAGGATTCTCTCGCAGCTGCCGAGAGTGAGATAACAATATTGCAGATAAGGATAGTGGATACCGAGAGCAGGCGTGTTGAGGATCATGAACAAATTCAAAAGATTCTAGCCTGCCTAAACCTATAAAGCAAGGCAACCAGACTCGTTATAACAATGTATCCCAACTTGCAAGGAAACATCTAGCAGACAAATTTATAAGGACTTTACTTTCATGAAATAATAAATGAAATAACAATTCTGCCCAAAAAAAAGTTTCTGAGTACATTTACCCAGTATAAGAGAATCCATATAATTGATAATTTTTGGAATCAAATGACAAGCATCGTAATGCGCCAATGAAATAACACTATCAAAAATTTTGCGCGGTGCAAAACAAGTATGCTCATTGCCCATCAAATGAAGAATACAATCATGTGCCCGGAAAATGGAAATAGGGGAGCTATTTCCGATGGACACTATGAAACTTGAAGGATCATTTCCAAAGGACCACACATCGTACCCTACAAAAAAAATCAATATCTTTCTTCCACTATTCGACATTTTTTAGTCCAAAACCCTTCTTATTTACAATCAATAAATGCCTTTCCAATGAAAATGGAAATACTAAACACATCTAAAGGCTTACCGGGTAATAACTTCGAATCATGCCAGGATGCGAGGTGGGGTACATAGTAACATATATTCATAATGGGAAGGATGAAGCAATATAATACACAACGATTAGCCCAAATCAATCAGATCTATAATATTTCCGTTCATAATACAACAAAATGCAAAATATAGGAAATACAACAAAGATGTAAAATGCTAAAACAACCGATACATCGCCGCGTGAGAAGAAGCACATCAGGTAGACAAGCAAAACGAGCGAGGTGATGATGATGATCATGAAGGGAGTAAAAATCTCGATTGGAAACTCTATGGGGATTGGTAACCGACAGTTTGGGAAAGAGGATGAAAAACTTGATATAGTGGAATGGACGACAATTCGAGATAAGGAGCAAGTACAGTGGAATAGGAGGGATATAATAAAAGGGGGGGCTGCATAGTGGGTAGACGTTGTGAGGAATATTGATTTAAAATATTTATGTCTAGCAAGAGCAAGTACGACCAAACCCTAAACTTTCAACAAAAGTTATTATTCGAAATAACTCATACGCAGAGATAATAAATTTTTCGAACACATAGATAATACCCGACAACATATGAAACGATATGCACGTAGTAAGATAAACACATAAGTTGAACATAAACTTTCAGAGGACCACATGTGTGGTAGAAAGTAGCAAGGAAATGATAAACCAATTGGCATATGACATAACATTATTTATCAGGTACTTGGGGATACAACAATTTATATACACTACGAGCCTCTGTACCAACTACGCTTACAATCACAAACAAATAACTAAAGGAAAAGGGGATGTCAATGTAAACCTAAGGTATACATAGCCTGATCAACTATGTATAAGTTAGGTCGACAAAGATATGCTCAATAGTATTCGATGTAGTAACAAAAGTTTAAACGCATACACATTTTACTCGTTCATCACATTAAAGACAATACTCAAAGAAACTATGAAAGACTGCGATTCGTCAAAAGTACATCATAAGGATTCAATTCTACATAAACAAAACAAAGTTAAAGATGAAACGTCCGACAATTCTTCCTAGAGGATTCAGTATAAGATTAATCAAAATGCCCAAGAACAAAACGGTAATACAACCCGCTAGCCTACCGGTAATAGCTACTTCTTCCAGAAGACTTCCACACCAATCGCCACAATAATGAGTGGCACAATAAGCCCTAGTATTACAACGAGGTACTGGTGATCTTCTTCCTGTGGAATACACGCCAAATAACAACCAACTACCACAACGAACACAACCGCAATCAAGTGAACGAGATACGACATTTTAATCTAAGGGAGAATGAAAAATTTAACTAAGGAGACTTATTTTATGTTTTGACAAATTTGGGAAATTGACGAAGCATATATAATGTTCACTTGTGACTTCAAGATTTTCTATTTTGAAGTCAGTCCATTCGGGTTCTTTGTTAATGTGTTCACTCATGTATTCCTTCCAATCCCATGTTTCATTCTCCTTAAACTTCACATCTCTACTAACACATATCTTTTGTGTTGTTGGATCAAATAATCGATAAGCTTTTGATCCTTGTTCATTTCCTAAGTATACCATTCTACTACTTCTATCATCCAGTTTTGTCAAACGTTGTGATGGTACCTTTGCATATGCTATGCAGCCAAAAACTCTTAGCTTCTCTAAGTTTGGTTTTCTTCGTTTAATTGCTTCATATGGAGTAATATCTTCTAGTGCTTTTGTAGGAACACTATTTAAGATGTATATGGCGTGTCTAACAGCTTCAGCCCAAAAGTTTTGTGGCATGTTCGTTGCTTTCATCATACATCTCGTTGTAGACATAATTGTCCTGTTTCTTCTTTCAACTACTCCATTTTGTTGCGGTGAGTAAGGTGCGGTAAGTTGTCGTGCTATACCATTTTCTTTACAATATTGTGTGAATTCATTTGATGTGAATTCTCCTCCTCGATCAGTTCTTAACATCTTCAATGTTGTCCTTAGCTCATTTTCTATCGTCTTCTTGTATTCTTTGAAAGTATCAAAAGTTTGATCTTTCGTACTTAAGAAATACACCCACATATATCTTGAGTAATCGTCTACTAACAAGAATATGTATTTCTTTCCAGAAGGTGTCGGTGGTGAGATTGGTCCACATAAATCTCCATATACTAAATCTAAAGGTGAGGTTGATCTAGCTTTTGCCTTTTTAGGAAATGGCGCTCTACTATGTTTTCCAATTAAACAAACATCACAGATTTGTGTTGTATGTTTAATGGCAGGTATTCCATGAACTAAATCCCTTTGAGCCATTGATCTTAGTAATTTAGTCTTGCATGCCATAACCATGTATCGTCTTTTAAATTTACTAGTAGGCAGACAGGTGTACCTATCCTCAGATTTGCTTTATATAGTCGGTTTTTTTGTCGCGTAACTTTCATGAAGATTTTGTTATCCATGTCATAAAGTCGTAATTCGTCGTCTTCCATTACTACTTTACAACCAATTTCAGTAAATTGTCCAAGGCTCAGTAAGTTGCTCTTCAAGCTAGGAATGTAATATACGTGTGATATAATTCTTTGCTTCTCGTCATCACATTCTATTAAAATTGAACCTTTTCCTTTGATTTCTATGTATGAACCATCTCCAAATCTTACTTTTCCACTGACCTTTTCATCTAACTCCTTGAAGTGTTCTCTCACTCCAGTCATATGGTTACTAGCTCCATTGTCTAAGTACCATAGACTATCCATATTTGTCTCTTTATACCCTACATCTTCTTCATGTAGTGAGACCTTTTGTTCTTCAACTTCTTTTACTTGTTTCCCTTCATCTAAGTCTTCTAATATTGCCATCAATAGGGTTGGTTCTAAATCTTCTTCAACAAGATTAGATTGCTCATTTGCCTTTGTCCTTTGAGGACAGTTAGGTGCAATATGCCCTATCTTCTTACATTGGTAACATTGTAATTTGCTAGTATCATAGCTTGATTTCTTGAAGTTGTTTCTATTAAAGTTCCTATGAGAGGTTTCTCCATCTTTCCATTCTTTTATTACTTTTTATGAGTATCTAATTTTTATTTGCGGAGGTTATCCTCTCTTCCTTAAATTTTTCGTGGGTTTTTCCTTGTGAAAATCTATGTTTTCCACGTCCACGTCCTCTAAAGTACTTTCCTTTACTTTCGTGTCGTGTGAACATCAATTTCTCTTGACTGTCCACTTGTTTACCTTTCTTATACTTAATCCTTTTCTTCATATGTCTTGAGTCTTCCAATTGCTTCTTCTATTGTCATTTCACTTAGGTCAGAATATTGCTCTATTGATGCAACTATTTGCAGATACCTATCGGGTACAACATTTAATAGCTTTCGTACTAAGGTTTGATCTTCAATTGTGTGCCCTAGACTAGCAGCTTTATTTACTAGTGTTGTTAGTTTTCCGGTGAAGGTGTCAATTGTCTCGTCTTCCTTCATATGTAATATCTCAAAGTCGGATTTGAGTGTCTGTAGTCTTGCTTGTTGAACTCTTTGTTCACCAATGTGTCTAGTTTTCAAAGCATCCCATATGGCTTTAGCGGTTTTGTGCTTTGTTATTTGAAGCAATTGTTCTTCGGGTAAAGCTTGGTAAAGGAATGCGATAGCAGTCTTATCCTTTTTGTTGTCGGGTTGAGTCGTCTTTAGCGGCTCTATTGTTTCCCATAAACCATTCGCTTCGAGAATGATTTGCATTCGAATTGCCCATAATGAGTAATTCGAGGGTTTTAGCATCGGACATTGGAATTGGGGTGTACTAGTAGTACTAACTTCTTTCTTTGAACTATCTCCACTATCTTTTGTCATGTCTCTATGATATTGTCTAAATCTCCAAATGAAATATCTAACACTAAGTGTGTCGAAATTTCTCTTTCTGGTGAGCTCTTTTGTTTTGTGCCTTACAGGCTATCAATAACTTACGGGGACAATCTATCTAACTATCTTATTAGATTTTAATATTCTCGGTTGATAACCTAAGGTTAATTACTCTTTAAATTATCCCTTAATTTAATAAGCAGTGTAATCACTAGATTACTATATTTATCTACGGGCCTTGAAAAGATACTAACTTAAACTAAAGGGAGTAACTTTTCACAGAAAATCGATATTATAAACAAATATAATATGTGAAAAAAATAAAGGTGAAGGGATTTTATGGTTTATTTTGAAACCTTATGGTTTATAAAACCCTTAGTTGCCACTTTGAGTCCATTTGATGCTATAACTGTTCGCCTCTATTTCTTTTAGGCAGATGCGTTTTTTCTTGAGACAACTGTCTTCTTTTCTTCCTTTCATTGTGGCGGTTACACCGCCAATTATAAGTGGTCGGGTTAACGTCATCGTCCTCTAGCGAGTTGAGTTCTCGACACCACTGGATTCCTTGATTTGTTGTCAAAATTAGGGTTTTCCGCAAAATTAAGGGTACTCTAACAAACTCGTCTAAGATTTGGCGTATGTTTGATAACCTGAATCAATTGATGATTCGATTAAGGGTGTGAGCCTTGTTTCTTCAAGAACAGGTGTGTTCGTATCCCTTGATATTATTTGATGAGTTAATTCGCCCCTTGATGAATGACATATGTAATCCGTTTCAGATGTGGTTTTTGTTTTTGAATCTTGGTTATGATTTTGTAACCATGCCTAACTTTTTATAACTCTGGGTTATGTTTTTTTCGGTTTGATGTTCTTGGGACAGAAATTTGCAAAAAAAAATTGAACCTTTTTTATGCGAGTTGAATTAATCACAAGAGTGATTGATCCCTTGGTGACAAAAGTTGGATTCTTTTGATACAAATGTTTGACAAACACAAATATGATTTTCTGAATCTGTGTTGAGTCGAATTTTGCAAATTGTTTTGGCCGAAAAAAAAGTGCGGTTTTTGATTCAAAAACAGGAACACAAAACTGGTATATGATGATTTGGTTTGCAACCAAACCAAGCTCTGATGCCAAATGATGGCCCTAACGTATGGATCTATGATCTAAACTTAGTCACGATATACCAAAACATGAAAAGTAAACGTAGTTTATATTAATCTGTCATCATCATCTTGATTGTTTACATGTCTATCTATTTATACAAAATGAAAAGGCATGAGTGAAAAGGTGTGTCGGTTCAATCGAACCTGTTAAACAAAGGGTTGTGTCCTTTCACTAATAATTGCCTCGTAACTAACTTTATAACTAACTTAACTGTTTTTATAACTAATTTTTGTTTTCCTGCAGATTGGGATTAACCCAACAAGTACTTATGTATGCATGTTTATAGTCCTATATATTTTTTGCATGGTAGTTTTGTTGGGTTTTTTTATAATATGCTATATATTAACTTATAATGATTTGATTACAGGAACTTTTCTGAGACCAAGCATACCGCTAGATTGTCCAAGATTGTTAGCTAGATTGATTGAACAATGCTGGAACACTGATCCAAGTAAGAGGCCGGAGATGAAGGACGTTGTTATCGAATTGGAAAATATTGCGGTTATTTTTGCGTATTTAGGCATTGATCTATGTGGATAATATCGCTGTACGAAGAGTTAGAATCCATTTAATGACGATTTTCCTCCAAGTTATTCAAGGTTTGTTTTATTCTCGATTTTGTTAATCCATATCTTTATATGTTTAGTTTCTTCTATAATGATTAATAAGAGTATATTTCCATAAATATTTAACAGTATCTGCAACCAAGTTGTAGCGGAAATCGTGGCTACATTCTTTCATGTGTTAGTGGGATCGACGTAGAGTATGTCTGTACTTCTTTTGGTTTGATGATCATGTTTTATATTATTGACTTAAAATATTGTTGTCGTCTTTGATATCTACTTTTAGTGACAAGGCAAACTTCAAGAATGAGTCACTGCCATATGGCGGTATTATTTCAGTCTATATTTTACAAACTGCTGTTGTCGATTAACAGTTAGTGATGAGGAAGGTCTGCAGCATGTTAACCAAGAGATGTACATACTGAGGGTATTCTGATAAACGTCTTTCCATAACTCTTTACATGAATTCAATTTCTTAGAGAACTATTGTGTGTTGAGAGTCTAGACGAAGTCCAACATATGAAGCTTATTCACGTTCAAGAAGGTAATTTTTCTGGGAATTACTTTTTTTGGTGTTAAAAGTAACTTAGACTTCTAAAAAAATGAACTTACAGCAATGGCAACAAATTCACTTTTCAGATCTAGATCACAGTCATACTCCCCATCACAATCAAGGCGCCATGGTCGTGGTCATTCTGATGATAGTCACCAAAGTAATCCAAGGGCCCCAAAAATCGAATACATAACTGAATTCGGGGGCACAACAGATGGTGATGAACCCAAGCTTGCTGGATACACTCCTCCATCATCTCCACCATCAACTCTTTTTCATTTGACTTTTTAGTGTATACGTTTTTGTCGTTCCAATAAATATTCGATCTTACATCCAGATTGGCAAAATCTTGAAGAACAAAATCAAATATTTTGTAAGGCTTATCTAAGGTCGATGGTCAAAGATCAAAGATCGGATTTAAGAAGTTACTTGGTAGGTAGGCCACATTGATACATCAGTTGGCCGAACGAGGCAATATTCGTCCAAAATCTTATGGAACTCATATGCCACCAAGTAATCATTTTTTAGTGTTTGAGTTTTATTTAACATGATGAATAATGAAAAACAGTTTGAAAGTAACATGTGGTCTATTCTACTATGAGATGACCTGAATCATCTGCTCACTTTATATGTCATTTTTGCTCTTTTTCAGTGCTCGAGGTAACTATCAAGAAACCTGTTATTGCCTTATCTACAAAAAGCAGAAATCATATCCATTGCCCGTTACCTCTCTAAAATCGATCAGTGGTTACGCTTACTTTACCATGATATATGTTTATTCATGATTATACACTGTTTTCATACTTTTCCCATTTCATATTCGTCTAGACTCTTTGGGTCCTGTGGAATCACAGAAACGAATCAGTCTTCGTGTCCAAGAAGCCAAGTAAAGACCTCATTCTCAACAACATTAAGCTTTCTTCATTCACTTGGATCCGCTCAAGAGCAAAGTTGCATTCTTTTAGTTGGGTAGATTCGTTTAATAACCCTTGTAATGCTTTATCTCCTACTTTGTAACCTTTCTGTGCCTTGTCCTAGTCTCTTGCTAGGCGGGTTTTTTATATAATATGGATTCTTTACCATTAAAAAAACATATATACTCACTTTTGGTTACAACCTCCACCAATGTTAGATAATTTGCGCCTCTATAAATACTTAGAGCATTAGGTATCGTGGCATGCCAAATACATGTGAAAATACACTTTTCAGTACCACCTAACATACACATTCAAAACACTTCTTCAGTCATAACATGCCAAACACATGTCAGTTGGGCCCCACCCACCCATAATTTTATTTTTCTTTTCTATCATTTCAAATAAACTAAATTTCGTTAATTCAAATATATTACGATACGGAATTAAAAAAATACACGAAACTTAGAAATAAAATACGGAAAAAAACATACCAAAATAAAATTAAGCATATTTTTTCATTATTTGTACTTTTTTGCGGTTGATGAGGGTGGCTAGGTCGTCGGGCATTCCGTCGGTGCTAATCGTGAGAAATTCCAATTCTTTACACTCCATTATTGCCAGGTCCAACCAATGAGGGTAATCCAGTGGTAAGAGCCTAGCCTCTTAGGATGAAAGTGCCTAGAGGTCTTGAGTTCGTACACTTGGGAGAAAATTAATCCCCATTGACTACGAAGGCTCAACTGCGATGACTCCGGGTTATCCAAAAGGATAGTCGCCTTGGGCTTGCAATGTCAAGTCGAAACCTAGGTATACCCAAAAAATTAGGGCCAGGTCTTTTTGTTTCCTCGTCTCGTACGTTTTTTCGCGGTTTATCGCTTGAGCTTGAATTCTGAACCCGCTTCCTGCTGTGCTCGACGTCTCATCCGACTTTTTTGCGGGGTTGAGTTTTCCTGCGGGACGAGGTCTCGCGTCATCACCGAAATGTTCGGTGAGTTCAACCGGATTAGCCGGATCGGGCGCGTCCCATTTGGGGTATTCTTTGAAGACATGCCACGCGTGTTGTAGATTAATTTTTTTGTTTTCTGTGTTTGACTCTTCACGAAATTGGAGCTTTGCACGCTTAATAATATCGGTGGGGGATTCCCCGCTTTTTTCGTTACGTTCACAACGTTTAAAAATAACATTGAACTTTTTCCGTGACGCCCACTTATCCGTTATCATATCTTTCGTACGGTTAACAATATGGCTTGCTTTGTTGAAAGTGTGTGTAACTTGCCACCAAAACGTATCGAGCTTTCAGTCGGCTCCGATCGTGTTACTCTCGGAAACTTTGATCCAAGTTTCGCATAGCAATTTTTCCTCTTATGCCTTCCAATGTTGCATAACCCGTGACGAACTCCCCTCTCCGCATCGTCTCCATGTCGACGGTGGGTGTTTGGGTTTTTTTGGCTTGTCGTTTTTTGCGGCCCGTTTTTTTAGATGGTTGTGTTTCGGGTATGGATTGTTGTGTTTCGGGTACAAATTGTTGTGGTGGTTGTGATTCTTGATAGTATTGTGATGTTTGTGA
>BQNB010105696.1:4545-23548 GCA_026074375.1 Tanacetum coccineum
CAAGGTACACCTGGGTATACTTCTTGAAGAAGAAAAGTCAAGCACCTAAAACCATCATGTCCTTCATCAAAAGAGTTGAAAATCAAAATGACATCAAAGTCAAACAACTCAGAACTGACAATGGTACTAAATTCAGAAATAGCATTCTTGTAAACTTTTGTGATGAAAAATTGATTTCTCATCTCCCTACACACCTAAAAAAATAGTGTTGCTGAGAGGAAAAATAGAACCCTCATAGAGGCTACAAGAACAATGCTTTCAGAATCTATCTTTTCTAAATAATATTGGACTGAAGTTGTAGCCACTACATGCTACACTCAAACAGATCCACCATTGTGAATAGACATCTTAAAACTCGTTATGAAATTTTTTGTAAGAAAATCCCAAACATCAATTTTCTTCATGTCTTTGGATGTCCAGTTTACATCCACAATCATAAAGATCACTTAGGAAAATTTGATGAAAAAGCTGATGATGGTTATCTTTTTGGATACTTACTTGTTTCCAAGGCCTTTAGAGTCTTCAACACTAGAAGACAACAAACTAAAGAAACCTATCACATCACATTTGATGAAAGCTCTAATGCTATCAAATTCTTAAAACCTTCAGTTGACAACATTAACATTGCTGAAACAGAAAGATATCCACCTGGTGAATATATTTATCCTTATGAACCTTCTCAAAGGTATCAAACAAACAGCAATGATTAGTCCTTCATAGAACCCTATGAATATCCTAAACCAGTTGTTCTTGAAACTGAAGTTTTATCTGACCAAATTGGTCAAACTGATCAAAATGATCACAATGATCAAAATGATAAAATCTTAAATGATGATCATTCTGAACATTCCAATCACACCAATGATGAACAAATCATTCATAATCTCCTAAATACTAAAGACATTCAGATCTCTGAACACCTATCCTCTCTAAGTGTAAAGGATACTTCTATACAAAATACAATTCCAATCCCAACTCTACCCTTACCCACTCCATCAATGTTCACTCCAGCTCCTCAAGACAAATGATCTCAAGACAAATACATTAAGCTGGTCAATATCATTGGTAATCTATGGGTTGGAATGCTCACAAGAGCCATGGCCAAACAACTTAGTGTTGCTTCAGCTCATGAATGTCTCTTTGTAGATTCTCTATCTGAAGAAGAACCTAAAAAGGTTTCTGAAGCACTAAAGCATCCTGGATGGGTTGATTCCATGCAAGATGAACTAAACTAATTTGCCAAAAACAAAGTCTGGACATTAGTTTCTATACCTTATGGTAAAACCATAATCGACTCTAAATGGGTTTTTAAATATAAAAGAGATGAAACTAGAATTGTCATCAAAAACAAGGCAAGACTTGTGGCTCAAGGCTATAATCAGCAAGATGGCATAGATTAATATGAGACCTTTGCTCTAGTTGCAAGGCTTGAAGCAATCAAATTTTTTTTACCTTTGCCACATACATGAACTTCATAGTTTATTAAATGGATGTCAAAAGTGCATTCCTTAATGGTAAACTAAAAGAAGAAATTTATGTCAAACAACCTCAAGGTTTTAAAAGCAATGAGTTTCCCAACCATGTCTGCAAACTGGACAAAGCCCTTTATGGACTTAAACAAGCTCCAAGAGCATGGTGTGAGACTCTCTCAACCTTTCTCACTGAACACAAGTTTGTAAGAGGAAAGATAGATAACACTTTGTTTATCTACAAAACTTAAACTGATGTGATTTTGGTTCAAATCTATGTTGATGACATTATCTTTGGTCCACCAGCACAACATTATGCAAACAGTTTGCAAAAATGATGACTTATAGATATGAAATAAGCATGATGGGTGTTCTTACCTACTTCTTTGGATTTTAGTTTAGGCAATCTAAAAGAAGCATTTCAATCAACTAAGAAATATATGTCAAGGATCTGCTGAAAAAGTATGACATAAATGGTTCATCAGTGAAGACTCTAATGGTACCCCCTAACCACTTAGGACCTAATCTCAGTGGCAAATCTATAAATAAGACTCATCATAGAGGTATGATTGGATCACTAATGTATCTAACTGCAAGCAGACCTGACATTTAATTCTCTACTTGTCTCTGTCGAAGATATCAAGCAAATCCTAAAGAGTCCCACCTTATTGTTGTTAAGAAAATTTTCAGGTAACTAAATGGTACTCCTAGTCTTGGTCTATGGTATCCAAAATGTTTAGGTTTTGACCTAAAAGGATACTCAGACTCTGACTATAATGGATGCAACATGGACAGGAAAAGCACCTCAGGTGCTTGTCAGTTACTAAGAGGCAAACTTGTGTGTTGGAGTGCTAAAAAGCATCAATTTGTAGCTATGTCCTCAGCTGAAGCTGAATATGTAGCTGCTATTAGATGTTGTGCTAACATACTATGGATGAAAAGTCAACTCACTTACTATGATATCATATATGAAAAGGTACCCATATTTTGTGATAACACTAATGCTATTGCAATCTCAAACAATCCAGTTATACACTCAAGAACAAAGCATATTGATATCAGATATGACTTTATTAGAGATCATGTTCTCAAAGGGGACATTGAATTACATTTTATTCACACTCAATATCAACTTGCTAATATCTTCACCAAGCCTCTAGATGAGTCAACTTTCAAAAGATTGATCGTTGAACTAGGTATTCTGAACATTAATTCAAAACCTGAAGTTTCAACACTAACTGAAGAAAAATAAAGCTTCAGCACTTTCATCCAAAACTGAACAAACCTTCTTATTAAATGTCAGTTTAGTTTTTGCATACAACCTTTAACTTGCTCGAGTAAAGTAACTGAGCAATCACATATGTCTCATTCATGGATTTGCATGAGTATGTATGGTTTTGTCGCCTTTGCTGGAGCATAGATATTGGTTTAGTCAAGAACTGAACAAACCTAATGTATTTTCTTTAGTATAGTTTCAACAAATAATTTTATCTAAATCTTCAACTATCTCTTGAGTGAAGTAACTGAGCAATCACATATGTCTCATTCATGGATTTGTATGAGCACTTGTGATTTTGTTGCCTTCGCTGGAAGACTGATGATGATGAAGATTACAATAATCATTTCAGCATGACATAAACACCAAACCTGAACCTAGTCCATCTTTCTCAAATATCAATCTAAAGGTCAGTTTAAAAAAAACAAATGTGACGTTCAAAAGTAATATTATTTTATCAAAATAATTTCCTTCCCAAGGAAGTTGTTTTATTTTAAAAAAATATTAAAAGAGTAAGTCTAATAGTTAGAATGACCACATCATCTTTCTCTAATCTACTTTTGCAGTGAATAGACGGTTATTCACTGTTCTAGGTGTCAGATACATGCTTTGTCGACTTTCATTAAATTCAAAGTTTAGCACACATGTTGAAAACAAACCCTAATAATTCCCATAACTTTAAAACCTCAAATGATAATTACAAATTCTCAAAGAATTTTTTGTAATTTCATCAGTCATTTAAATCACAACACATCAATCAACAACTCATTCTCACAAACATAATCAACACACCTCAAACCAGATCAAAACTTCAAAACCCTAACTACCCACAATGGCAGAATCATCCTACAAAACCCCTTATCACCTAAAATAACTCCCAAAGAAGAACATGTCACGTTTGACAAGCCTAAAAGCCCAAATCCTTTTCTACTTGCAAGTCAGGTTGATTTCACCTTTGATGAGATCACTTTCACCATCAATAATGAAGTTGCACTCCTATATCCCTCACATCCCAACCAAGAATGCTTTAAGGATGTGTTAGACTTCATTAATAAATGTTGTCTAAAGGAAGCATTTACAAGATCCCCAACTCAATACAAAGAGTACCTGAGTGAATTTTGGTATACGGTAAAGACCTTAGCAGACTTTAAGGTTTGGGTATCCACTCCCGCAGGTGGAATTAGAGGAGAAATAGGTGTTACTACTTTTCAAAATGCTCTTAGAGCATAATACCTACCTCACTCAAGTATGTATGTTCCCCCACCTTCTATAACAATAGTACGATGATGGTTTGTAACAATAGGATACAATGGGGAGATTGGGGAAAAGGGAACTCTCAAAAAGAGTTGTCTTTCTCCTAGGTGGAGGTTACTGATGGGTCAAATCATTCAATGTTTAGGTGGGAAAATAGGTGGCCTATATCAAATATCCAATAAAGATGCCACTATCTTGTATTGTCTAGCCAATGAGGTACATGTAGATTATGCCAAATTAATATGGGAGGATTTGATACATAAGTTGAACATGAAGACTAGGGAAAATATTGTCCCCTATCTTAGGTTTCTATCTCTTCTACTATAACATATGATTCCTGAATATGAAAATGAAGAGCTCACCATTAACCCTACTCAAGTCTTCAGTGTTCATAACTTGACACTGAAGCCAAACCAACCTGAAGAACCACCCTTCACTGACCACATGAAGGCCATCTACAACCTAGATGTGCATGTAGACTCCAAAGCTCCAAAACCTTCCTCACAATCTGAGGAGGTTCCTCAAGGCAAAAACCCTGGAGCTAAAAGTAGACTCAAAAGAAAATGATCTTCAAAACACACATCTGAGTCCATCACTGAGGCTTCTATATCCCAAACTGGCCAATTAAAAAAGGAAACTAAGTCTAGTTCGGCCAAGGAAAAAAGCCTAAGCCAACCTTTACCTCCCACACCAGTGGTTGGTGAAATGCATAAAGAGGCACAACAAGTAGCTGGTGGTCCAACATCTTTAGGGGCCACCAGTGAAGAAGGAGCCCACCCTCAGCTCAGTAGTGGTATGTCTGCATTTATCATTATTGAACCTATTTATTCAGCTTCTTTCATTTGCACTCTGAGTCTGCATCAGGACATGATGCTTTAGCAGATTCCACAGTTGAAGCTGATCTTGGAATATCTGCTCCTAAGGATTCCATATCTTAAAAACAGGGTATGGATGAAGGAACCAAAAACTACTTATTTGATCACATATTTGCAGGGTCTAATCTAAGTGTTCTTGTAGATAAAACCAAATCTACTAGAGATGGGTTAAAAACTGCCCACACTGATTCAGGTGTAAATGAGGAATCTAGAGCTGATGACATCTCACTTAAAGCAAAGCTGGAGTATTTATCAAATATCTTGAAAGACACAAGATCTGCCTTCTTCACTCCTGACTCCCCACCAGACGAGTCAATCATTCTTTTAGATGAGAGTGAAGAGGAAGAGGAAATTGCAAGAAATAAAGACACTAAATCCACTTCTCATGATGTACCTAAAGACACTTCAGTCCTACCTCCTCCATCACTAAAATCAGCTCAAATTCAAGAGTTAATGGCTCAAGTTTACTTACTTTAGTTTCAAAAAGAAGAGCTGGAACAAGCAAAAGCAAAAGCTAAAGAAAAAGTTGCCTTAATAAAAGCTAAGCCCTCATATCCAGACATCAACCAGCTTACTAAACTTCTGGTAACTTCTTTAAAACCTGAACTATCCAAACTCTTAGCCTTACATGACTTTGCTAGCTGCTTACCAACTGAACTGAAAGAGCTCCCCTCAAAAATCGTTGGATTATCTGGAGAGATTAAAGAGCTAAAGAAGCATGTTAGAGACATAGAAATAAAGTTTCCTAGGGATCTAAAAGAGATTCCAACATAGTTGGATACATTTACTTCCACTATCTCCAGTCTTTTATCCCAAGTAGCTGAACTGAAGAACATTCACTAGGAACTTCCAGTAGAGTATCTTAATTTGCCAAGTCAAGTTTCTTTAGTTCAAGAAAAGCTTAAGATTTTGGATTCTCTTCCAAGTCTTTTGTGCAAGGTTACTGATACCTTGAACAGGTTTGCTACCATGGTGGAAAATGCATCAGGAGCTACAAGCATGAATGTTCCTTCAGCAGGAAAATCAACTGTTTCACCTGCTGAGGGAGAGAAAAACACCAAAGATGCTGACACAAACCTAAAAGATGAACGCTATCTGGAAGATTTCTTAAGTTGGGCATGGAGCTAATGTTTTTTTCCAATGGCTTAGTTTTCTATTGTTATGGTTAGCTTAGTGTTGGCTGTTCGTATTTGAGTGTGTTCAAATATGAGTGGTCTTTTTTTTCGTCCATGTAGAATGGCTCATTCCCATTCTTGATTGTACTTAACTTATATTATTTTTAATATATTACACCAGGTATAATCCCTTTACCCAAAAAAAAAAACCTGAAAGATGAATTAGTTGATCTTTTGGGCAAAAATGTAGTGACACAGTACTACACCAAGAAGTTACTCTTTGATAAATATTGTGACAAGATGCTAAAAAGAAAGAAAAGCCCTAAGATCACAAAATCTGAAGTTCTCATAAAGAAAGGCCATATCACACTAAAAATATATAAGGAAGAGGGGTCTGATGAAGTCATCTCAAATCTCAAGGTCAGTGATCTACATTTGGGAGAATGAAGAGAAGTAATACAAGCTTTTCCAGAAAAAAATGAAAAAGGATGAAAACCATTTATGATCTAGTAAAGACAAGATTGGATCAGCTGACTCAAACTACACATGAACTTAAGATTGACTTAAGCAAATCCCTTAAAGAACTAGATCCTCTAAATGAGCTAAATGAGTTAGCTAACAATAAAAGAAAGAGAACCAGTGACTAAAAAGACCATTCCATGTCAACAAAGAAACACAAGTTATCAAGTTTAGCATGAAGAAGAGGGTCAATGAACAACTAAGGCAGTAGTATAAAAATCATTTATAATAACATTATCTTTTGTAAATGTAATGTAATGAAAGTTAGAATGAATAGTTATCAGTTTATGTTGTTCAATCTATATCAATTGTGTAAGAAGAAGTTGTTTTGCTCACTTACAATTGATTTTAACTTAGGCTATTTGTATATTCAAAAAGGGGGAGATTGTTGGGTTTAGTTCCTGAGCCCTTTAGTCTTACAGTAGATTTAAACATAAAATCCCCTAAGTGTTTCTCAAGCTGAAGTCTTTCAGTTTGAGTCGATGAAGCTTCTTCAGCGTCAGCTCTTCAGGTCCTTAGAAGATTGGGACGTATCTTCACTTCACTTTATGCAGCAGTACAGAAACTGAAGAAGGCCCTTAGTTGGAGCTTCAGTTCAGCTTGGTTAACAATTACAAGCTGAACGTTGTCTATCTCCTTAACAGAAGCTGAAACGTGTTGTTTCACTTCTAGAAGGTTTACAAGGAGAGAAAAAGATTGCTTTATGTCAAAAGGAATAAAGTAATCTCCTTAGGAAATGTTACTTCTAAATTTGGTACATAAGTACATCAACTTTCCTAAAGGACTGTACTTGGTATTATAAAGCATGTCTACATTAAATGGTAGCTCAACCACACATTTAATGCTTGACATGTGTATTAGGTTAACATGTAAACCCTAATCCCTTTGTCTATAAAAGGAAAGGGATTCCCAGAGTAAATGTTATCTCTTCCAATTAATGTGATTCACATTAAAGAGTTCATTTATCTCTCAAACAAACTGACTCGTACAACTAAAAGCTGAAGCTTCAGTTTAGTCATAATAAGTTTGTTTTCTTATTTATCATATATTTGGTTAGAGAATAAGTTCAAAGGAGATAACACCCCAATTGTCATTCAAACACCTTGCTATTCCTCAAGCAAGGTGTGTCATATATTCTTTATTTGATTCTAATAAAAGTCTATACGTTGAAAAGTACTTTTGTGTGTTTTAAACTTGTTCTTTATATTGCTTATATATTTTTGTTTAAAACTCACTTCGTTGCCATGGAATGTGATTAGTCTAATTTGATAAACTTTATATCACATTCCTAGGGACCAACACAATCCATTCCGTAAAACTTTTGGTGTAACGCGGTAGACACCTTGACTTATATACTCAATAGGATTTTGATTAGAACAATCTTAGGAAAAATTCCATACAAAATCTTGAGAGGTAGGAAACCTACTCTTGATTATTCAAAGTATTTAGAAGCAAGTGTTTCGTATTATGTACAAAAGATTACCTCACCAAGTTTGACCTAAAATCATTCGAAGGTGTTTTCCTAGGATACTCTTAAAATAGTAATGCCTATATAATTCTCAACAAACACATGATGAAAGTCGAAGAGTCCTTAAATGTGACATTCGATTAAAGTACTCCCCGCCTAAAACATCACCCTTCAAGGATGATGATTTAGTCAAAGAAGAAGCTATTGAGGTTAATAAAAGTAAACCCTTAGGAGATGATGTCAAAAACAAAACTTCAAAAATTAACAAAATCATCAATGTTAAGGAATCTAAGAGTCATCCATTAGAAAACATCATAGGAAACTTAAACCAATGAACTCTTAGATCTCAATCCCAAAACAAAAGTAATTTCTTTTGTTTCCTCCCAACCATAGAACCTAAAAATGTTGGTGAAGCATTGAAGGACGAAAGCTAGGTAGTTGCCATGCAAGAAGAATTAATTCAATTCATCGTAAATGATGTTTGGAAGTTAGTTCCACAACCTAAGTCTATGACAATTATAGGAACTAAGTTGATATTTAGAAATATGATTGACGAAAATGGCGTTGTGTCTAGAAATAAGGCTAGATTAGTTTCACAAGGTTATAACCAACAAGAAAGAATTGATTATGACAAGACATATGCTTTGGTAGCTAGACTAGAGTCAATTAGTATTTTTTTAGCTTATGCTTGCACGTTAGATTTTAAACTATTCCAAATAGACGTAAAAAGTACATTCCTAAATAGTTTTATCAATAAGGAGGTTTACGTCGTACAACCTCTAAGATTCATTGATTTCGAAAAACCTAATCATGCTTACAAACTTAAGAAAGCTTTGTTCGGTCTTAAACAAGCTCATAAAGCTTGGTATGACAGGTTAAAATCTTTTCTTATTAAACATGAATATAACATGGGAATGATAGATAACATACTTTTTACAAAGAAGAAAGGTTCAAATCTCATCATTGTTCGTATATATGTCGACGTCATTATATTTGGCTCAACTTGTCAAGAGTTGTGTGATGACTTCGCCAAAATCATGCACGATGAATTTGAAATGAGCATGATGGATGAACTAAACGTCTTCCTTGGTTTATAAATAAAACAATTATAAGATGGTATTGTCTTTAATCAATCTAAATATATTAAAGGAATGCTTAAGAAATTTAGATTAGAAGATTCTAAACCAATGAAAACATCCATGTCAATGGATACGAAACTCACGAAGGATGAAGAAGGTGAATACGCGGACAATACTAAGAATAGGGGCATGAGAGGTAGTTTATTATACCTAATGGTAAGTAGGCTCGATATCATATTTAGTGTCTACCTTTTTGCACGCTTTCAAGAGGATCCCAAAACCTCTCATCTTCAAGCGGTTAAGCGTATCTTTTGATACATTAAGGCACTACGCACGTAAGATTATGGTATCATAAGTGGTCCGACATAGAAACTTAGTATATGCCGACTCTGATCATGCAGGAGATTTCATGGATCGAAAAATCACTAGTGGTATTTGTACGTTTATGGGATGTTGTTTAACATCTTGGTTTTCGAAGAAGCAAACCTCTCTTGCTATCTCCACCACCAAAGCCGAATACGTAAGCATTGAAAAGGCATGTCAACAAGCACTATGGATGAAACAAGCTCTTTTCGACTATGACATCCGCCTCGATGACATTCCGATTATGTGCGACAAGAAAGGCACTATTGACTTAAGCAAAAACCCTGTGCAACACTCACGTACAAAACACATTGAAATTCGTCATCATTTCCTTAGCGACAACGTTAAAAAAGAAAATATCTCTATCGAAAAAGTTTTGTCAGAAGATAACATCGCCGATATTCTAACCAAATCACCTTAACATGAACTGTTTAATTATTTACGTCTAGGTCTAGGAATGATGGAACAAATCTCATAAACGTTTCTTCTCTTTTAATAGTCTCGTCACTATTAAATTTATTTTTATAAATCTCGACAACTTGATTATTTCAACCAAAATGTTTAAGTATTTTTAATTCGCGAAATGCAAATTAAACGTCACTCCTGCATAAAAATTTGTCAAAAACCAAAACTCTAAAAAGCATCAGCAGGTGCCGGTCCTTTATCGATTGGGCCGTTCCAATAGCTATCGAAGCCGGTCCCAAATCAATATGGGACCGCAGCCTAAATTAAACAAACACCCCTTTTTCCTTTTTAATTTCATAAAACTCAAAAACAAACACCCCCTAGTGTTCAGCTGCTACAAGTGATGAACGAAAACCATCCTAAAACTCAAGAATCACCTCCCAATCTCAAAATCAAGGGCAATTCACAAAGGAAAAACATATACATCATAATTAACAAGAACAATTGTAAGTATTTTCATCAATTCCTCTTTCAATTTCGTGTTTATGGCTCGATTTTGCACAAAATCAAAAATTAGGGATTTTTAATTTTTCTTGTGTTTTTGCATAATTAGGACTAAGATTACACAATGTATAAAAAATATGCTTCCCGTAGCTACAGATTTTGTCTTATTGAGCGTGTTTAGAAAATGTCGAATTATACATAACCTAATTTCATTTTCGAAAAATTTCTCACGCCTTGGAACATCATAAAAATGTTTTCCTGCATTGTTAATACATTCTAAAAGCGATTTTGCATGCATACATGATTAACTCATGATTGTTGCTAAAATATATAAACTAATATATATTTTTCGACACACCCTATTGAGCGAAAGTGAATAAAGAAACGTTTAGAATATTTCTTAGGTTTTTCATTTAGAGTGAAATAATCGCGCCTCCACATTTGTTTCATATAAACACACACTAGGCATCAAATTTGGATAGTTTGATCTTTATATATATATATACAATTCTATTACTTTTTTTGTTATTGTTGTTAATTATAGGTGAAAAATATGTCTCATGCAATTGCCGGTGATCACATAAATAACCGTGTCTGTATTTACAAAATTTCCGCTGAACCAAACATATCACCCATTATTGCCAAATTCTTTAAGCCAATCGAAAATCATTGCATTCATGAGGGTCGGGTCGTCGATCAACTTTATTCTCAATCGAATTATATCTAACTAAAGTTTCCAACAAGAAACTTTGATTGTTTGTACCTAATCAATGAGTTAATTGTTCCTCCATTAATATTGGAGTTTATAAGTCAAGTTTAACTTTAGTATGATGACGAAGGTCGTCTCCTCATTTAATTCATCATTAAAAACCAATTCATTGGTCTTTCTCTTTAGAAATTCAGGAAAATTCTCTGTATTCTCTTCCAAGGTCAACGTGTCTTCACGATCAAATGGCCTCTTGACGCTTTATCAGCTTATCAAGAGACCTCCAGTCCATATCATAACGAATTGCCGAATCCTAATGAAATAAACTGGTACCTTCAATTTGAACGTACTGAGTCTAATCGTGTTATTAAAGGAGAACTCGTTCAACTTTCCTCGAATCATATCCTAACAAAAGAAGTCAATAAAGATATGAAGCGTTGGGAATAAATCATTCGAGAGAATGTTTTTTGGCCTAAGAGGTAACCGGGACCATCTTCTGGCTTGCCTTTCTCATATGCTCTATTGTATTGTTACCGAAAAACAATATAATCTTGTTTATTTCGTTGCAAAACGAATTGAGTTTGTCTGGAGTACACCCAAAGTCAATCTACCTTATGGTATGCTATTGACTCGCTTGTTTAGACAAGTCATGGAGATGTATCATCATAATTTCAATTATTTGATTGTTGATCGGGTCATTCATCCTCTCATTCTCAAACAGGAACGAAGAGTCCGAAAAGATTTCGGTATCAAAAAGTCTCGTCATTCCACTTCTTCCTCCTCCGCCTTCCATTACGGATCTTCTTCTCATCAAAATGATGATGACGAAGAGATGCGTGATGAAGGTACTTCTTGAAATAGTACTCCGTCTCCTCGTTCTTATTATAATTCTCTTTCACCCATCAAACTTCATGTCTTCAAAGACCCGGCTTCTCCTGACCAAACCATGTCTACCCTATTCTCCCGACAAACATCTATGCTAAACCGCCAAGAGACAATGCATGTGGAGCAACGGGGCTCGATCAAGTTGATCGAGAAGGCACTCAAAGGAATATTTAGGAATAAGAAATAAATGATTTTATTAATAAACATAGTTGTGTTGCTTGAATAATATACTTGGTACTATTTTTTTATTGTTCGTAGTACTTCTTATTATTTTTAGACTATATGCTATTGTGTGTTGATGTTTCGAATGGTACGAAACTATTAGAACTTGCGTAAATTTTCTCGCTCGTTTAATTATTATTATTAGTGCTCGTTTAATTAGCACATTTTTGCATGTCTATTAGAAGTTAGTAATCAATTGCCATGCATGCATGCTAACTTAATTTTATTAGAACTATATCATTTTATATAATCACATGCATGCTTAAAATGTAGTTTTTTTATTTTAGCTAGCTAGTGATGATTCTTGTGAGCCTTAAACATATGATTTGCTGCAAAACAGTTTTCTAAATCACTACATTTCTAATAGCGAATAACAGCAAACAAAATTCTAGGCAACATAGACAAGTACCACGTGGCGGTCCTATATCTCCCAAGGGCGGTCCCTTATTGATATAAGACTGGCTCCCTAGACAAGGGACTAGCACCTGAGTCCAGAAATTCACTGTTTTCTTTTTTCTTTTGATCACCTTTAGTTTAGTCTTAGTTATAATTATCTAGAATTTTTGAACATTACTTGGATCTGGCCATTTTAACACTAACCCATACCAAATATAGACAATCCACTCTTAATAAAATGGCTCAAAATTTTCATTTTCAAATCACCATCTTCCTTATTCATCTTTAACCACAACTAAATCCATGGCATCTTCTCAAACCTCCATTTCCATAGTTACCAAGAAATCGAAAATCACAATCATACTACCTAAACAACTCTTTATAGACCTTACCAAAAATGATATTAAGACTCCATCACCCAAACAACAACTCAATCACCACATGTACCACATGCACCCATCAAAACATCATCCATTAGAGGTACTTCATCCTCCTCCTCCATTGCATCTAAACTTAACTCATCACCATTTTACTCCTCCACTCTATCTACTAATGCTTACTTAAGCTCAAACAACTCACCACCTCCTAGAGTCTCTCATCACACACCATCACATGAGCATCAACACATGGACATTACTCTTACACTTTCACCAATCACTCCACTTGACTATGCTTTCAACACTCTATCACCACTACTTCCATCACCACCCATTATAGCTCACCCAATCCCATTCACCTTCTTGAAGTCCATGAAGCAACTTTTTTATGTTGCCTTCATAACAGAAATTTCATTTTTGTTTAAGGTATGAACTACATTTCATGTTCTCCTACATTTAACACTTTTACCCACAACCTTCCACACCAAATTCACCACCACCAACTCACCACACACAAACTAAACATAGTGTATGTTTAGTTTACTCGTTTCAAATAAAAACTCATCATCCCTTTTGCAAGCAAAACCTATGGCTCTTGACTAATTAGGATAGTTGTAGTTTTTATGTTTTCTAGCTATGTATAATCATGCTTTATGTATGATTTTTTATCTTATGAATGAAATTTTAATTTTATTTCATGGTTGTGATAGTTGTTTTTTTGTGGTTTATATCTTAGTGCATATTTATTTTAGCTTAATTTACTTTTAGCCACTTTTATATATTTTTGTAATTGATATTACTCAAAGTTGGAAATATATATTGCACTCGTTTTTGTAGCAAGTCAGCATAACTCGATTCCTTGGTGCCCTCAAACGAGGGGGGCACACATCAAGGGGGAGCTTTATTCCGTCAAATTATTATTTTCGCATCAACGACGTCTTTTTGATTCTACAAAAAGGGGGAGAAATGGACTACAACTTACTAAAAACTTGTTTAAATATATTTTTACATATAATGAGTTTATAAATTATAATCATCAAAAATGAGGAGATTGTTAATACAAATAATGTCTAAAAACGTTATTTATATTTTTCAACTTCTATACGTTTTGATAATCACAAAATGTAAAAATATTCTACGTAAAATTAAACGTAAACAAGTTATTAGTCGTAAATTTTCATTTCGACGTAAATCACTTAAAGTATGAACAAACAAATGAATAATTTGTTAAATGATCAAAGTAATACCTTTTTGTCTTAAACTTTACATTTTTACAAATGTAACAAAACTTTTTTTATAAAAATAAGTTAGACAAAATATTTTTGTAATTAAAAGAAATGTTTTATTCAAATATATATTTGAAATTAGGTTTTACCCCTAAAAACAGAAAAACCTGAACCAAAAAACATTTATGATTCGTGTTTAATTATAGTAAATATATATATATATATATATAGTAAAAGTAGATCGGCAAATTACTCTTGTGAAAGAGTAATAAGCTAATCACTAATTAAATATATTTCCGGAAAGTATTGATGAGAAAATTACCCTTAGAAAAGGATAAAATTCAAATCGTTCCCGAGTCGTTTTCCCAACGAAGCGTGAATATTGAAAATCTTGTTTCGGTTTTTGATCTGGTGCTTGAATAATCAAAAGTTTTGATTTTGGATTCTAAAACTAGTAAGGCAAAGGGAAAGCACATAAAGTCGCGCTAATCTAGGAATAAAGGCAATTTAAAATTCTAACAACATTTAAAACAATTAAAAACTAATTAATAACTAAAAGTAACTAGTTAACCAAAAGTGACAAAATAAAACTCTAAAAACTCAAAATGCAAATTTTCTTAAACTAGAATACATAAACTATTTTTTTAAAGATAATTTTTTTTATATATTTTTAAAACTAATAAAACAATTCTTATAACTAAATATTAAACTTATACCTAAAATTTTAAGAAAATTTCTAAAAATACTTGACCCTATTTATGAGGTTTACAAAGAAAAATGAATCAAGAAGCTATTACCAATAAGCTGAGAAAATCATTAAGCTAAAATAAGCTTAAAGTTAAACGTGTATAAGAAATAAATGTTGCAAATCAATAACGAAAAAGACCCAAGGGCATACTGGTAGAGTGTGTGTGTGTTGAAGGGGAGGTCACACGTTTGAGTCTTGTGACTGTCCTTTTTTTATAAAACATTTTTTTTGTTTTTTCTTTTTTAAACAACTAAAGTTTAAGCAAAAATAAGCAACTTTAATAAATGGCTTAAAGCTATAACTTATTAATAAGCTAGAAAAAGGTTAACAAAGGTGACATTTGTTAGTTAAAACTGATTTGATTTTTAGCTAAGACTATTTGGATTTAATAAGCACTAAATAGACCAATAAGCTAAATTGAAGACCAAAAAGCTGAAACAGACCCTAACCTAGACTCATTAAGCACCAAGGACTAAAAATAAGCAAATAAAATAAGCTGAAAAACAACTAGACTTACATTAGACAGTTTGACTCAAAAAGGAATTTTAAGGACTATTACCACATTTTTAAGCTAAGTTAATGAACTAATAAGCACTAAAAATAAGCTAAAAGTTGAAAAACAGATTTAGGACTAGACTCTAATAACGCAAATAAGCTAGATTTAAGCAACCTAGTTTAGGAAAGAAGCTAGATAAGACTAATGAAAATGACAGTTTACTCTACTTGTTTTTGGACTTTTTGAGCTGAAATGACAACTTGCAGCTTAAAATTAAGACTCAAAGACTATTTTTGACAAACTGGAATCTTGAAACAGATTGAGACTAGACTATAATAAGCTAAATAAAATCAAACTTAATCAAAGTTAAGCTAGAATCAAAACTATTTTGAACAAGCACAAACTGAATTGATAGATTTTGATCCAAACTATTTAAAAGGCTCTTCCAACAACAAGTAACTCAAAACAGATGGACAATGATGCATTAGAAACTCATTTGATCACTAAAACCATAACTCAAGTAGGATTTTTAAGAAACTTAATCCAATGAGCAGTTTTGAGAGAATATGGACCAACAGCCTTAAACTTTGATGAAATAAACTTCCAAGCTTATCAAATCCTATCCTAAACTTGTTAAAACTTGTATTTAGACTAAATTTAAGCTTATGAAAATCAACTTGATTGCCAAGAACAAGTTAAACTTGATTTTACTATATGATAACTGCTTAATCGAAAGACCCCTTTAAAACTTGAAAGTCTATTTTTAAGCTAAAACAGATCATAATAAACTTCAAAATGCTAAAACAGATTATGTACTATGATAATTAAAGACAAATAATCAAAAAACTTATAAGAATAAGCATTAGATTATAAGCTAAGAGTATGAGTAGATTTAACTATTAATTGGACAGATTTTATGAAAACTTAAATCAAATTTATTTTAATTCTATAAACTAGATATCTAAGACATAATAAGCTATTATTAGACAGATTAAGCATATATTAAACAATAATAAGCACAAATAAACGAATTAAGCAAATTAACAAGCTATGACAGAAATTAAGCTAAAAATTAAAATTGGAACATACCATGTCCTTTGCTCTAAACAAGGACTTAAAAATGCTCCAAGAGCTTAATCTATAAGCTCTAGCTTATTTACATAAGCTGGTAAAGTCCCATAAGCCCTTCCATTTCTGGCTTATCATCCATATTAAGCTCAAATTGACTTTATGAGGTGATTTGGGTGATTAGCTTATTCGGTTAAGCTGTAAGAGAGCATATTAAGATGCTAACACTACTCATAAATGCTAATTGTGTACGCATAGCTACTTTTCGCTCTTTTATTCCTAAATCTTCTAAGGGTTTTATTATTATTATTATTATTATTATTATTATTATTATTGTTGTTGTTGTTGTTGTTGACAAATAAATTATATCCTTATTGATATAAAGTAAACCCGGTTTAGACCATAATTAGTTTGAAATCATTTCCTAAAGAAATGATATGGTGAGAATAAGGTCCACATTAAGGTTCTAAATTCGCATGATTTAGGGGTTATCCTTTTTATTTCATCCGAAGAAACTCAACTACGAGTCCAGAGACAGAGGCTTTATTTAGAAAACCTCGGAGTCAAAATTTGGCTTTATTATTATTATTATTATTATTATTATTATTATTATTATTATTATTGCAACATTATTATCCCTCGGTCATTAAACAAAATGCCACTCGGTATGCTAGTCCGACCTGGATCCAGGGTCTTTATTTCGACCAGGAGATCCTTGACCTTTTTTGAAAACGCCACTTTCGGTATCGTGCCGACCAGGGTCCAGTTAACTTTTATTAGTCTTTGATGTTTGATTCATTTTTTTACCTCCACCTCTTTAAACGAATGCTCATATCGGGTAGGCGAGCCGACCATGCGTCAATGGTTTTATTTTGCTTTGTTTATTACTATAATTATCTATTATCATAGACAAATTTCAAGTATGTGGTCTTTTTAACTACCCTTAGACAACGGTAGTGGCCGTAAGAATCGGTATAGCCTATTTCCCCACAACACTGACAAAACCTCGATGTGTACCTTAATTTTACCAGAAGGAATCTCTACAAAGGGATTTAAACTAAAAATCGCAAAAACCAAAGTAACTTTATTTATTTAACAATTATATAACATTTATTAAGCTGGTGGGAGCAAAAAACTACAATTAACCTCTATGAGCTTTAAAGAGATCCAACTACTTCATGCTTAGCATCTAACTTTTATTAAACTCTATCATTTTTCGTTCTTAGCAAATTTAAAATCTTTAATAGAAAGATCCGCGAATGCTTAGTCTAATAAAATCAAGCTTTGCATATTTAAAGTCTATTATAGAAACTTGCAAACTCTTGGCTTTTTCAAGCTAGAATTCGCATTTTAAAGCTTCTTGTATAAAAGACTAGCAAAAGTTTTAATTTATATAGGTTAAGGGGCAAGTTAGAGCGCAACATGCTCGATCAAGTCAAAATTTATTCTTGTTCTCTCCATCGGAAAGTCAAACATTTGTGTCAAAACACTTATTTTATTTTTGAAAATTTTTTAATTATGGCATAAAATCATATATTTTTGGTATTTTTGGTGGCAAAACGGGGTTACGTGAAGATAAAGAAAATGCAAGTAAGATCAAATCGATAGATACCACCTCCCTTATACTAGAACTAAACATTGTCCTCAATGTGGGATTGCGACCCCTATACTAAAATCAATGCCTAATCCTAATATAAAGGAGTCTCTACGTAAATCTAAAGCCGCTTATTGATTATGCTAATAGATAAACGTTAGTCAATAAGATCTAGGATATCGGATTCCCATATATAAGCTTGCTAAGGATTGAAGCTCAAGTGAACGATAGACAAAACCACGAGCACAAGAGTCTTCAAAATTTGGGGCATTCCTGAACATAAAACACAAGCCACGAAACAAGAAAAAGGAATAGGCGAGCCTCCTCGCGTCACACTTATTAGAAAATAGAAAAAGAAGATAGAAACACGGGTTGCCTCCCGAGAAGCACTTGTTTTCGTGCGAGTCTCTAGCTTGACTCACCTCGAATTCCTTTGTCCTTGGGGGCAGAAACAGAAGAATGGAAAAATCATCATCGGACATTCATATGCCATCGGCTCTAAGGAATAGAAACTATAAGCGGAGATGTCGGGGTCAAAAATGGTGTCATCATTCTCGGAGGAGAGAAGAAGAAGATAATTCACAAGATAGGTAAGAAAAGGAAGAAAGATTTGGATAACAAATGTGAGGGAAAGATAATGGCGATCCTCAAAGGTAAACCTCACATATTCCTTAATCTTTAAATCATCAATATTAGGTTCATCATTTAAGCTTTTTGGGTCATGATCTAAAAACACCTCAGGAGGGAGATAAGGGATAGTGTCATTAATAAGCAAACTCTCAAGATAGATTATGTCTCCTTCTGAGTTATAATAATCGTCCTTCAAATCCGGAGGAATATCAGCATCGATCTCACCACCTCCCAGGTCAAAACACTCATCCTCCTTAAGCTCTAAAGAAGGAATATCCACCACCCTCGTCATCATTCCTAACCGAATCAGGGAAAGAGAGGGGTCAAA
>BQNB010105697.1:4904-23547 GCA_026074375.1 Tanacetum coccineum
TTTTGTAAAGCCCATTAGGGTTTCCTTAGTGTATAAAAGGAACCCTACGGCATAGTGTTTAGGCATCCTAGCCTAATAGAAATTAATAGCAATATACGAAATTAGTTTTACATTGTGTTCTTCTTAGTGCTTGTGTTAAGATTCCGCATTAACATAAGTATTCATAGTCATTGTCTCTCACAAAGTTAATTTGGATTTATTCAGGTTGATTATTATCATACAAAGGCTCAACAAATCCAAAGCATTGGACTAACAAGTGGTATCACAGCCACTAGAGGGACTCTGAATAAGAAGAATCACTAAAACATACACTATTAGATCTTTAGAAAAATGTCTCATCCTGCAAATGATGATTTCTCTCAACATCTTAGTGATGATGAAGCATCAAACCATGAAGAAGCATCAGACAGCAGTACTGCAACCAACAAGCCTAAACAACAACAACAACAACCCACTACTACGACCACTGATATCTCAAATATCAAACTCCCAATTTCGAAGAAGGAGGAGTATGATATATGGTCTATGGATATGGAGCATTACCTTGAGTACATAGACAATGATGTGTGGAAGGTAATTCAAAATGGAAACTCCAAGAAAAGAATCTCAACTGGTAAAGATGGTGTTATTAGAATCCTTCCACCAGTATCTGCTGCCGAAATTCATGTTGTAGAAAAAGAAAGAAAGGCAAGAAACATCTTGCTTATGGCCATTCCCAAAGATCATCTACAAAGATTCCATGAAATGGATGATGCTAAGGAAATTTGGGAAGCTATCAGGACTAGGTTTGGAGGTAATGCAAATTTAAAGAAGATGCTGAAGGCTGTGTACAAACAACAGTTTGAAACATTCTATATCTCAAGTTCTGAAGGATTGTAGAAGGGTTATGATAGATTCCAACAATTACTCTCACAGTTAGAAGCTCATGGTGCTGAGGTATCTACTGAAGATGCCAATCACAAGTTTCTCAGATCCTTGCCCCCAGCTTGGTCAAATCTGGCCATGACTATGAGAACTAAGCCAGATGTGGATATATTATCCATTGATGACCTGTATAACAACCTTAGGGTTTTTGAGCCAAAAATCAAAAGTGCTTCAAAATCATCTACTAGTGCTCAAAATGTTGCCTTTATTTCACACAGCAAAGGCAGTTCAAACAGGGTTAAAACTGGTCATACTGGTGACTACAACACTTACACTCCTTCTACTTCTTCAAACCATGTCTCAGAGAGAGAAGCACCTGCTGTTTTTGCTGATGAAGTCATTTACTCACTGTATGCTAAGCAAACAGAAGATTTGGATTTGCTTCATCAAGATTTAGAACAGATTGATGATGTAGACATTGAAGAAATGGATATCAACTAGCAAATAGCAATGATTGCTATTAGAATGAAGTTCTACAAGAAGGCAGAAAGGAGAGTTCGGATAGATGGGAAGGCACCTATTGGTTTTAATAAAAAGAATATTGAATGCTACAAGTGTCATAACACTGGGCATTTTGCTAGAGAATGCACATCAAAAGGAACCAGTGATGGCAAGAAAAAGAAAGATTCAATTTATCAAGATCAAGAAGCTGGGAAGCAAGAGAAGAATCAGATCGGCTTGCTAACTATGGATGATGGAGTTGTTAACTGGGGAGATCATAATGCAGATGAAGAAACAAATCATGGTCTCATGGCAATAAGCTCAAATTCTGAGGTATCTTTGTGTTCTAAAACTTGTATTGATTCATATAATAAACTTAAATTATTATGTGATGAACAGATGAATTAATTAGGTGAACAAGAAGCTAAAATACTTGCCTATACTCGAGCTGTTAAAAAATTAGAATCTCAAGTTGTTACTTTTCAAAAGCAGCAATTATCTTTAAATGAACAGCTTACTTTTAAGGCAAATGAAATATATAAAAAGGATGAAAAGCTTAAAAAAATATAGGAGAATAGGAATGAAAGCAGTTAAAGACAAGGATCAATTAAAGAAAACAGTAGACTCATGGAAGGAGTCTTCTAAAAATCTTTGGAAGTTAATTGATTCAGGTATGACTTTAAACAGTAAAGTTGGCTTAGGATATGATATACAATCTAACAATGAGGTTCTAGGTTATGAGGAAGAAATGAATTGTTCTGTGTTTAAGTGTACAGAAGAAGATTATGTTAACAAACCTTTGTACAGTAGATTTACAAAGCCTAATAATTTCAAAGGAGTCCCACATCCCTTATCTGGGGACTATACTTCTAAACCACAAGAGGAAATAGATGAGTCTTTGTATATTTATGGTAAGAAAGGACCCCAAGAGCCTGAACCCAGTGTATTAGATGATAGATCCAGTGAATGTTCTACCTGTCAATCTAATGACAGTGTAGGATCTATTGGAACTTCCTCTGAACATTCTTTTGATCCTGATTCTGAGATTTCAAGAGTACCTCAAGAAGTGTATGTGTCTAAACCTGTTACAATAAATGAAAAAGGTGTGTCTGCCCCAAGATCAAAAGAAGTTGAACCTAGTTGTGTCACACACATAAAAACTCCTAGGCAACCAATCAAAGATAAAGAAACACCTAAAAAGGATAAGAAGAATTGGAATGCTATGATGGAAAGAGAATTAGGGGAAGGTTACTCTTTCATACAAAAGAAATGTTTTGTTTGTGGCAGTCTAAGCCATTTGATCAAAGATTGTGACTACTATGAAAAGAAAATAGCAAGAGAGGCTGAGATTAAGAAACAAAGGGTTTTGAATACTGGTAATGAGAGGGCAAAATCAGTATGGAACAATGCAAACAGGGTTAATCATGCTAATCACTTTGTACCAAGACTAGTACAACTTAATGCTGTTAGGCCAAATTTTAATTTTGTCAGGTCTAATGTTAATACTGGTCGAGCAAATGTTAATTCTGTTAGGCGAAAAGTTAATACTGACAGTTTTAATGTTAATCCTGTTAGACCTAAACAACCAGTACCTACTAGCATCTCAAAAAGTTTTAGTCCTGTAAGACCCCAGGTGAATATGGTAAATCAAAGAACTCATTTTTCAAAATCACATTCACTTATGAGAAGGTCCATTGTTAAAAATACAGCAAGAATGTTTAATTCTTTTGTTGTAAAGGGAAATTGGGGCTTTGTTGTTAAGACCTCAACAGGTTATAATTGGAGAAACACAAGACCAAACTCTAGTTATAATAATGGATCCAATTTTGTTCAAAATGTAAATGTCAAAGGACCACAAGGCAGACCCAAGCCTGAAAAGGCCTGGGTCCCTAAGAGAAACTAATTTCTCTTTTTCATGTGCAGGATCATCCACTCAAGAACATAGAGGACAGAGGCATATTTGATAGTGGATGCTCAGGGCACATGACTGGTAACAAAGATCACCTGGAAGACTTTGAAGAAATCAAAGAGGGATCTGTTACCTTTGGAGGTAGCAAAGGCTACATAACTGGTAAAGGTAGAATAAAAGTTGGTAATTTAGAATTTGAAAGTGTGTCTTTTGTAAAAGAACTAGGGCATTTTAACCTTTTCTCAATATCACAAATATGTGATAAGCAGATAAGGTTTTTTTTACTGAAACTGAATGTCTTGTTGTGTCTCCTGACTTTAAGATGCCTGATGAAAATCAGATACTTTTAAAGGTCCCTAGACAACACAATATGTACAGTTTTGACATGAATACACCTTCTCCTGCTAAAGGTTTTGCCTGTTTGATTACAAAAGCCACATCTGATGAATCTAAATTGTGACACAGGAGGTTAGGTCACATCAATTTTGAAAACCTAAACAAACTTGTGAAGGCAAACCTTGTAAGAGGTTTACCTTCCAAGGTTTTCAGAAATGATCATACCTGTGTTGCCTGCCTAAAAGGCAAGCAACACAGGGCCTCCTGAAAGGCTAAGTTAGAAAGAATAATCACTGAGCCATTACACACCTTGCATATGGATCTTTTTGGACCTATAAGTGTAAAAAGTATCAATCATGCAAGTTATTGCCTTGTAATTACTGATAGTTAGGTATTCTTTTTGGCTACCAATGATGAAACTAGTGGCATCCTTCAGAACTTCATCAGGCAGATTGAAAACCAGCTTAATCATAAGGTTAAAATCATTAGATCAGATAATGGCACTGAATTTAAGTCTGGTAGGCAAATATTAATACTGGTAACTAGTCGTTAGTACTGTTTGGTTGCACAACTTTGACTTTTCCCTAAAATCTAACCGTTAGAGCAAATTACGAGGATATTTAAGCAGATAATGATACAAATTGGATATTTACTGTTTTATCTCACATAAAATTGTTTTCTTCATTAACAAAGCGTCTATTTTCTTGAAGGGATAATTGATATTGATTATTTTTCGCATATAAAGTCAATTAGTAAGTTCAATCAGTACCAAGTTACCAAAACGTATCAAACCCAGTTGCTAATCTTCCAAAATCACATTCTCGTTACTACAATAGCCTCAATGAAATACTGCGATAAGCATAATTGAGTGGGCTTTTTACGCAAACCTGACGAAAGTGCAGGTTTTGCTGAGATAGTGGATTTTCTATGAGGTTCCAACCTCAGGTATGCTTTAACTCACAATCCTACTATCTATGACTCCCTAGTCAAACAGTTTTGGCAGACTGCTACTGCTTCAACTCTTGCTGATGGGACTCTAGAACTTAGAGCAACAATAGATACTATTGAATATACAATCACTGGGGCATCTATAGTATCTATTAGAAGTAAGCTTCAATTAGCAGATGCTTCAGGGATTACCATGTTGCCAAACACTGAGGTTTTTGAGGGGATGGAAAATATGGGGTATCCTACTGATGGATCTTTTACCTTTTGGAAAAGCTTTTTCACACCCCAATGGAGATTCTTAGTCCACCATATTTTACATTGTATAAGCTCTAAAAGTGGTGGATGGGATCAATTTGGTAGCAATATTGCTACTGCTTTGATTTGTCTTTCCACTGGCAGGGTTTATAATTTTTCAAAACTAATTTTTGATGCCATGGTGGCAAACTTAACAAGCAAAACAAAGTTTTTAATGTATTCTCGTTTTCTACAAATGATTTTGGATATACAAACTGAAAACAAACACCCTTATCTGGCTGTGACTTTGACCAAAAAGATTTTTAGGAATATGAAAAGGGGTTTTAGAGGGGCACCAAGACCTTTGTTGCCTGCTATGCTGCTTGTTGCTACTACTAATCCAAATGCAGGTCAAGAACATCCTGATGTGGCTCAATCTCAACCATCATCATCCACAATTCCAGTACCATCTACATCTTTACCACCAGAACAATCTCCACCACCTATACCTACTCCTATCCCTGCATCTACACCTACACCTATCCCTGAAACTGACCCTGAACCTATGGAGCACACTTTTGAGGAACCATCTCCTGCACACCAACACTTCTCACCTCCATAAGAGCATATCCAAGGACAGATGACTTTGGATGATTTGCTTCAAGTAGTTCCTCAATTAATGACAAGAGTTGATAGTTTGGAAAAGGATCTCAAGCAAACCAAGCTGACAATGGGGAGTGCTATTGTGAAGTTAGTCAAGAAGGTGAAGAAGCTGGAAGGTATTTTAAAAAGGAGAAATGTGGTCTTATCAGACTCTGAAGAGGAAGAATCTGAGGCTCAGGGGAGGAAAAGTCAAGATGATCCTCTAGTTTCTTTGGTACAAGGGCTGGTCACTCCTTCTAAGACTACTGTCAACACTTCAGGGGAGGAACAAGTTGAAGACATAAGCCCTACTACATTAGAAGCAGCTAAAACTCTCTCCAGGGTTGCTTCTCAAAAGCCAAAGTCAATTGTAGAATACTAGTAATCTTAAGATCAAACCAAGAACAAGAGTGAGATGTGGGTTGTGATGTTAGAGAGAGATTGGATGGAAAATGGATGAATTGTATAAAATGAAATATGGAAAAATGGAACAACCAACAACCAACCCTCTCCAAGGCTAGGAGAGGGGCTTATATAGGTCCTATAGGCCGGCCCATGGGTTATGATGGGCTTCCCATGGGTCTTGGGCCGGACTAGATTACTAATCTAATCATTACATAAACTACGAGCTAAGACTGTTACAACTTGGAAGTGACCGACACTTTTTGTGTTTCCAACAATCTCCCCCTAAGGGAGGTCACTCCAATTTACAAAACTTTAAACCTAGCATACTATGCTTCATCTTTAGTCTTTAGCTCGTACTCTTGACTTTCTCTTGAGAATATGTTGTAGTGATCATTGACTTCTGGATTGAGCTTGTTCCTTGAACTTGTATTTGACATTGTGATCTTGAGCATCTTGAGATCATCAACCAAGCACAATCTCTTCGCCATCTTGTAACTTTGCCATCTTGTGGACTTGCGACTTCTGGACCGACATGCTCATACCTTTCTTGATTTGTTGATTTGGAAAGCTTTAATGTTGCATCTTTCTTGAAATTCTTTAACTTTAACACTTCGTCACTTCGAGAAAGACGTTCGGTATCAGAGTGACGGAAACTTCTTTGAAATTCTTTGACTTTAATACAAACCAAAGAAACCAAAACCGAAAAAAACCGAAAACCGAAAAAACCCGCTTATAATGGTTCGGTTTCGGTTTTTATTACTTTTAGATATCCGCGGTTAACCGAACCGAACCGTGTCATAGTATTCATGATTATTTTCTAACTAATATTCAAATAATTGTACAAGTATTAACCGATTATTGCAATACTTTTATTGTATAACGACTTTTTCGCTCGTAAAGTGAACATTTGTAAAAATCTATGTGTGAAAATTGATATCTGAATCGGTAATCTATAACGGTCGAGTAATATTTTTGTTAACACGTTATATAATGAATCTTTGAATGCAATTATTGTAACGAAAAAACTTAAGTTGTAATAATGACTTTAAATTTAACGTCATATTAATTTTACTTAGAAATACAGTTTATGTCTAGTAAACGTCAAAAAAAATGGTTAACCGTGACCGAACCGCGGTAACCGCTCCACCTTCGGTACCCGCATTCCGTTTTACACCTCCTAGTACGGTTCGGCGACGGATAGTAAAATTAATTACCCGCCCCGCGACGGATAGTTTAAATCTTCCAACTAACCGAACCGAACCGCCCCGTGAACACCCCTATCAATCACAGCTAAGAGCATATATGATGAATTACTTGAAGAATCAGGGGACATGGAAGCTATCTCAGCTGAAGAATTTAAGTTTTGAAGAAGTAAAAGAAGAATTTGATAAGCTGGTGAAGCAGGTTGAATCTTTTGCACCAATAAACTTTGAAGCTACTAAAGATAGTCTGAAAAGATTTGGTGAAGAACTCCAAACAAAGACTTCAAAAAGACTAAAGAGTGATGAAGCAAAAGATGATGAGCCAACCAAGAAGACTGGAAAGAGGAGAAAACAGATGGCAAGGAAAGGATTACATACAGACCTTGATAAGGATGATTCTGAAGATTCAGATGAAGCTAGTAAACAAGATGATTCTGCTTCAGGTACTAAAATTCCTATTAATCCTGTTCCTATAGCTATGAAATCACCTAGTATAGCTACTTATAAGATCATCAAGCAAGGAGAGAGAGGTGTGTACCAAATTGTTAGGGAAGATGGAACTGATATAGTGTACATAAATTTTGGAGCTATGCTGAAGGATATAACTAGGGATGATCTTACTGAATTATATAGGATTGTCATGAATAGATATGGTATGAATGGACCAGAGGATGAGCTTGAGAAGGTGCTTTGGGAATATTTAAAGAATATGTTTGAGGAACCCCTTAGTACAGATCCTATTTGGAGTTTATTAGGTCAACAAAGGATCATAAGTTGGAGATATTATACTACTTGCAGAGTACACTGTTTGAACTTGGAGTCAATGGATATATATATATGCTAATTGAAAGACAATATCCTTTATCTGCTGAGGTATGCAAAGCTATGCTAGATAAGAAACTTCAAGGAGGAAAACCAGATGAGGATTGCTACAAAATGTTGAAAATGATGGAAAAGCAAGCTGGCATTAGGAAGTAGTATAGGTTGATGAGTTAGAAATCTAGGATGGAAATGAGAAGAATAACACTTGGTGGAGGTGCTATGCACTAACACAACAAATGGTTATCAGTCCACCATGTCTAACAAACATAAGGACTGGCTAGTCCAGGAGCAAACGGCTCTTGGTAAAGACTTCTCAAATCCGTTAATGGCTGACAATTTGCCAAAAATTGTATGGTTATCAACTCACCATATCTGGTTAGTAAAGAGTTGGCTAGCCCACAAGTTTATGGATTGTGGTAAAGGCTGTGGAAAAACCATAACTAGTCCATAAGATTATGGCTTATGGTAAAGACAAATTACAAATCCATATTAGATGGTTGACACTTTACCAAAAAGTGGATGGTACATCAACTCACCAAGTTTCATGTACAAAGAGTTGATATGGTAATCAATCCACCATGGAATTTACCTTTTCTAGGTGCCAAAGGATTGACTAGCCCTGAGCAAACGGCTACAGGTAAAGGCATATCAAATCCGTTTATGGCTATAATGGTTTGCCAAAAACCATATGGTATTCAACTCACCAATGTTTCATGTACTGAGAGTTGAAATGGTTTTCAGTCAACCATGGACATGCACCTTTCTGGTGGCCAAAGGACTGACTACTCCAGAGTAAATGGCTAACTGGTAAAGAGACATCAAATCCATTTAAAGTTTCAATGATTCACCTCTCACAGGAGTTAACACACCTGGAAGTGATGAGAATAGTCTGAAACTATATGATTTGATTGCTGATATGAAGGGTTGCTGAAAAGTTTTTGAAGAATTGTGGCAGCAAAGATCAAAAAGAGATAATTTGAAGAATTGCAGCTCAAGAATAATTTGAAGAGTTTTATTTACAACATCCTCAGGAAGCTCAAATGGAAGACACTTGAAGAAACTTGAAGTTCACAAGTGAAGATCAAGTTAGGGGAGGATTGTTGGGAAATAAGATTGTAAAAGACTTAATACTGGTAGTATAACAGTTAAGTCTGGTAGTATTAGTTAGTTCTGGCAGTACTAAGTTAAGTCTAGTAACTAAATTATAAGTCCTGGCAGTACTATAGTTAGTAATGGTAGAGAGGCAAGTACTATAGTTGAGTACAAGGTCGTATGTTACTTAAGTCTGTTTTATGTAAAAAATAGAAGTAATAGATATGCTTAGAGAATATTTTAGGAGATATCTTAGAAAGGAAATGCATTATCCTTTCACGCACGTTTGTAAATCATGCTAGGGTTTTCCTTGGTGTATAAAAGGAACCCTACAGCATAGAGTTTTATATATGTAATAGAAGCATTGAAGCTTAATAGAAATCAATAGCAAAATTAGTATTATTGTTCTTCTTAATTCTTGTGTTAAGATTCCGCATTAACACTTTGAAAATTATAGTCATTGCTCCTTACATATGATTTGAATTTATTCAAGTTTAGCTATTGTCTTACAAAGGCTATATAGATCCAAGACCAAGGACCTACAGAGATTTAAATCATAAGGTGTCCTTACTAAAAGGACGGAATATCTGTACCTTAACAAACAAGCAACGGAGAGAACGAACACGAAGACAAAAGATCAAAACCTCTTCACCGAATCTACATAAATCCATGATTACATATTATTATCCATCTTATTTTATAAGTTTTATCACTTGATCTTACCATATATAGAGTTTAAGTGAGCTAATTTAAGGTTTCCTAAATTTTCAGAATTTGTTCAGTTTTTAAGGTAAGTTTCCAAGCTTAAAAGACCCATAAAAACACCTTCTAAAAATATACCAAAAATTACAGAGGTTCCCATATATGTCTAATATATCCCTGATTTTTGGTTGATTTTATTTCCAAGTTTACATACCCCTTTTACCCTTGTTACCAAAACTGATCCCGAAATTGATCTGACAGAACCTTCAAAAAGTTGACGCATAAAAACCCTACTTAGAAAACTCAAAAAATTCTAAAAAAAATCACGGATGTATCTAAATCATTGGATTTACCAAATCAAATTTTAGAGGCTAACTCCTTACGGTTTGAGAACTAAAAATCAAATACTACTACTGAATTTTTCGGATAGAAATTCCAGATTCGACACTTAATCTTATAAAATCTAAAAATCGACCTTCCCGACCTCCAATTGACATGAGGCCAGATTTTCCAGAAACTAGACTCTTTGAATTTAACTTTAGGCTCAAGAATCATGTTAAACCCACTTTTTATCATAAAGTTACACCCCGTTGAACATGACCCAAAATTCTGCCCAGAAATTTTAAACATAAAAACCCTAACTTTCACTAATCAAAACAAACTCTAAGGTTTCTAATCTTGTAGTTTCTTATAATTATTACAACACCAATAATGAAATCTAGGTTTCATATCATGATATTTCACCATTTAACAAGATTAAACCTACAACTTTAACAAGATTTATGAAACACATTTTTATCTTTACAATCCTTTTAGGTTTTTATGAAAACCTCATAAAGTGAATCATAGGCAAGGAGGGGGGTGGGGGGGGGGGGGGGGAATACAAAAATAAACAAGGATCATGGAATTAACATACGAAGTGTAAGATGGATACAAGAACAAGAACACCACACTAAGAACACCAAAGAATTGAACCAAGAACACCAAAGAATTACACCACAAACACCAAAACTTGAATAACCAACCGGAACAACCTACACCTTCTTCTTCCTTGCAACTTCTATGGATGAATACACAAGTTTTTTGGAGTTTTTGGATAAAGTATTATTGATGAGAGAATGATGAAGGAAATGTATAGAAACCTCGGCCATATATATAAGAAAAGGGAGGGTAAGACATAAATAAATTTCTTGCAAATTAAAAGAATGATCTTCTTTTTCCTACACCCTTTTCCTAAAATAAGCTAAGCTTCAAAAATAAAAGATTTTGGTAAATAACTCCCTATAGGGGCCGGCCTAAATGAAGGAAAAGAGGGGGAACAAAATATTTTATTTTTATTTTTGAAGATTACACAATATTTGCTAAAAACCTTTTTACTCTTATTTCTTTAAATAGGTTTTATAAACAAAAGGAAAGTAAATAACCAAAATAACAAAATCAAAATATATTTCTAGAGGGGGGGGGGGATTTATATATATAAATTAGGGAATTTATATATATATATATATATATATTTTAAAACTATATATCTCATATTATAATTTAATAATACACAATTAATTATAACCTATTGTTTTTAAATGTCAAATTCTTATTATTTAACTTAGGTTATATTTCAAAATGATAAAATAAAATGCAAACCAAATTTTTGGGTTTTACAGTTGAGGTTTGGATTGGTGTTCATTTGAGTTTTTTTTGTTTGTTTGTCGTTATTGAGATTGGTCACTGGTGTGCCGGTGTTCTTCGTGTGCTATGATTGCTATTTGGTCTTATGATTTTCGCGTTCTCACATTATTGTATGATGTAGATGATTTGGGATGATTTGTTACAAATGCAAGTTGGGTTTGCAGCCTTAAAATGGATAAAGACGATGTCGTTTTAGCTGCTAAATGAGTTTGACTATTTGATTTTTGGAACGGGTATCATAGTTTTTTATATTTCAGTCTTTTGCTGAGTCTCGGTATGGCCATGGGTTTGGATTTTTACTCTTACTGGCCATTGCTTCCTATTCGCGATTTCGTGTCAAGTCATCCCGTGACATTCAGTTGTTCCTATTAAGTGACAGCATCCAACAAGATCCATGTTTGTTACTGTTGTTTAATGGGCAGAAGCAGAGCCAGTAGGATGGCTGGCGGGTGCTCAACTACCCCCAACCCCCCCAACTAGCTTAACTTTTAGATAGGTTTCTAGAAAATATTTGCTGCAATCGTTGCTTTAAGCCATTTTTTGCTCTTTTTCTTCATTTCTCATCTTGTCGGGTAAGTTCTTCGATCGTTTCAGATATATATGGAAATTTTACACAATTTAGATATATATATATCTGGGCCTCTAAAAATGACTTCTTTGAAAGGATAAGATAAGATGCAACGGATGAGGAAGAAGATTGAAATTAAAATTATTAATATAAAATATTTCTTTTGTGTAGTAGTGGGTACTAGGTAGTACTTTATGTTAGATTGCTTTGGACTATGGGAACTATTTTATTATTGGAGGTATTATTGTTTTTGTTTCGGTGTTTAACTTTTATTCTTTGAGTAATGTATAAAAAATTAGCAGCCTCATACCTCTTAACTTGATATCATTGTGTTAAAAAAACTTGATATCATGTTACTTCATAAAAATTACGCGGTTTAAAAAAAGTGTTACCACTAGTCATTACACTTTCAAAATAATCAAATATCATCTTCAACTATTAAATTCTTATTTAACTGATTGAAATAAGAAGACTTATTTTGGAACATCCAATACTGAATTGTGGACTATAATTTTAACTTTTAAGACAGGAAAAATAGTATTTTGTTGATGCTTTAAGGTCATACACAATAACTTAAATACCACATTGTAATCTCATATATGTTTAAGGTCGATCGGGTTCTTTGAAACACTGGACCGATAAGCTACTCTATTTATGAGTTATATGGTACCTCTTGAGTCGCAAAGTAAATGTCCAATTTTTATATGGTTCGAAGTTTTAAGAATATCCTTTTTAGTATAATACCCTTCACAATCAAATATCACCACTACCCACTAAATTTTCTTATAATTTGTTGAAAAATAAAAATGAACATTGATTTTAGAACGAAGAAAGGATTATAAAATTATTTTGATCCCCCTTTAACCTAAATTCCTGGCTTCGCTCCTGTTAATGGGGACAATAGGTGACACAGGAAATTTTAGGAAGAAGTTATAAAAAGTGTCTGAGCAATGTTTTGTTGTTTGTAGTGATGTTACATTATGAATAAAGCCAAATCTTTGTGATGATGTTGATTTTGTGTGGTTACATGCTTAACGGTCATCGTCTGTTGGCGTTGGTATCTTGGCTTAGTATCCTCACTCAGTCTGAGGGTGTAGCCGATACCAATGTTGTCTTCAATTTTTACGCTGGTATTTTTGAACCGTTATAAGTTTGTATCATGTATAGTGTGCTTTGGTGGTGGAACATTATGGTCTGTTAATGAGGTGTCATTTTATACACTTTTCGGGGTCATTTAACCCTCTAAATCATGCAAATATGCCCAAAATACGTGCTTAATCATTTCTTTTCATGTTTATAGCATTTGGAGGAAATACACGTGACTTAGACTCAATTTGGGAAGAAACGGACAAGATTACAACTATACATAGGAATTTATCAAGAATTGGTTTACAGATCGCGGAGACGGCGTCACAAACTCATGTGATGACATCATGGTATCTAAGGGACGGCGTAAAGATTTCTCATGACGACATCAAAGTAGACGACTCAGAAGAAGCCCGAAGAAGATTTTACGGGTTGACGACGTCATGATTAAAACGCAACGATGTCAAAATTATTTTCCTATATATACAGCCTTAGTTTTTAGGGTTTAAGAGTGAAATTTGTGAGAAATACTTAGAGAACGATTTTATAGAGTAGATAAGACATATTTAGGGTTTTCTTAAACTCTATTGTATCCATCATTACTCCATGTTTTATTGAAGTGAAGTTCTTTTATCCCTTTAATCTTTTAATATGTCTATGTATTGTTTGATCAACTGTTCTTCGCTTTCAATTAATATGTTAGGCTAAATTTATTTGTGTTTCCTTATGATTGCATGAAAATTAGTTTGTGATTCCTTTTACTATTTCTTCTTGTTGGTGGTGTGCACGTTAGGCTCTAGAAAACTAGCTTCTATTGAACGCGAAGACGTCTAGGGAAACGTGATTGTGTAAAAAGGATACCTTTGCAACAATCTTCATACTACCTTGCTTTCATGGGGTTGATCACCTTTTAAGTGTTTTATTACGTGTAATATGCCCTTAGGAGCCTTGTAATAGTCTTCATACTACCTTACTTGTATGTTGTCCTATTGGTTATTACATAGATAGCGGGTTCGTAAAATTCGCTTATGAATTAGGAAATACTTACACATTACATCGCAAGGGTGACGGGCAATAGCATTAGGAAGAGCAATCTGAGGAGTAGTGCGTGGTTAAGTGAGCACGTTTGTTTACCTATCAAGTTTCCACATAATTAGATTAGTTTAGAATTAGATTGTGTTGTTTATTAGTTTAATTCAACCCCTTCAAAACCCGTGATTTACTTGCATTCAAAAATGTAAAAATAAAAGTAATATTCTCTCAACCCTTAGACCTTAGTGACATTCGATTTGAGCCCACCCAAACTATTCCCCTAAAGAACGATAACAATCCCCGAGTCTTGCCTATACTACACTACAACGATTAGGTACACTACCTAGGGGATAAAACTTTGGTTTTCAATCCACGCACATCATCTGTATTTGTGGTTGATGGGATTCTGTTTCGGGTTGTACTTTTGCGAATCGTGATTAGCCTATGCACTTACTTTTTTTAATGTGTACGGCTATAGGTCCACATGTAGTACATTTTTCACTCATGCTGTCTTCAGTTTTAACGCTGGCAGATATCAGCTCTTGTATGTTTGCATCATGTATAATATGTTTTGGTTTTGAAACATTATGGTCTGTATTTGTGGCAGATGTGATTTTTGTTTCGGACATGTACCACATTTTTTGCGATGAGGACTGATGTCTGCATTACATTTGTTAAAATGTCGTTGCCCATGTTTGTCTTTTGGTGCGATAAACACATGTAACGTAAACAACAATCATCAAATACCATCACCAAACATGGTCCATGGCTGTAACCGCAAAACGTAGTTAAAATATTGTTGTTCATGTTTATCTTTTGGCGAGGTAACCACCGCATTCTGTGGTTGCAACCATGGACTTTGTTTGGTGATGGTATTTGTTGCTTGCAGAACTGAGCCACGGTTTCCAGAAAAATTAGATATTTTTGTTACCTAGTTTCATCTTTTAGAAAGTGTTATTAGCGATATGGTAGCGAGGAAGGCATATGACATGTGTGGTTGCAGCCATGGCAATTGTGACATGATTGGTTGTGTATCGTTACATGTTTAATAACTATCGTATATTGGCGTTGGTATCTTGGCTTGGTATCTTCACCCAGTTTGAGGCTAATGTTTCCTTTAATTTTTACTCATTTAGTGGCTAAAACGTCGTCGTTTTTATTTTCTGGGGATCCGATATTTTAATGGGTTTATTGCCTACTCACACAGACTCATTTCTTGAAGCATCTCGAATGTACGTTTCTTCCTCGGTTATCATCTTTTTATGCAGGTTTTTATGCTTTTCTTTGAAAGGTTCGATTGATTGTGTATGCAGTTTGTAATACATTTTCGGCGATGATGATTGGCGTCTACGTTGTATTTCTTAAAATTTTGTTGTCCATGTTTGTCTTTTAGCGAGGTAACCAATATGAATAGTGGTTGCAGCCATGGACCACGTTTGGTGATGGTATTTGTTACTTGCAGACCTGAGCCACGTTTAAAAAATGGATAGTTTTGTTACCCAATATTTAGTTAGTCAACTTTTTCTTTTTGCCCTTTGATATATAAGTCTACCAATTCATACCAACTCATTCCTCAAAGCATGTAGAATTGAAGTTTCTTCCCGCGTGATGATGTTTTAAGCAGGTTTTTTTTAGTATTTTTGTTGCTCTGTCTCATTAGGTGTATGTGTGTGAAGGAATAGGTGTACATGAAAGAAGAAAATAGTGTTGATAATGAAATGGTCTCTTTTGGCATAGAAACCGGATAATTTTTATCGTTGAAACCACGATCTTTGTTTCACACTACTTTCGAGTTTGCAAACCTGAGCCTTTTTAGGTTTCCTCTATGGCTTGGACTCATTAAGCGACTAAAACGAGTGTTTTAGTAGGAGTATTGCAAGAATAAAACAAGCTCTCTCGTGAAATTTCGAATTCATGAGCTTCTACATATTATACCTTGACAGAGTAATCCTCGATAAACAACGATTACAGGTTGTAGTTCTTCGACAGTTTTGGTTGGGGCACATTGAAAAGATTCTTCTTTATTTTTTTAACGATGACATAAACGGGAGCAAACATTAAATAAAAAAATTGTTTTGCCAAAATTTGTAAAACGGGAAAAATAGCTCTAGCGCGCTGGTCACGTGTCAGCACGTGGCCATCGCGCCACACTCGAATTTCATTTTACGGAAATTTTCTCGTTGACTTTCTTCTTACCCGACACATGTAGATCCTTCAATAAAGGTATGTACATGATACTTGATCACTTAGAAACACTCGAAACGAGGTTTAGACTTAGAAATAAGCAAAACAATCCTCTGTTTTTAACCAAAACACAAACTCATATACTTTATTTAACGCTTCTAGCCAAGGCCGAAACTTCTTTTCTAAACCTAGCACAAACATACTTTCAACACACCAGCAAATGAAAGTATTCATTTGACCTTAATCCAGATTTACGTTGTTCCTAATCACGTAACGGGTTTTACTCCCTTAGTGGTCAAACTAAGTCAAAGGTCACTTTGCATAAATGCATCATTTCCCGTTACGGAATATGCTTTACTTGAGATACAAAGCACTTAGCTTGTTTGCATCAAGATGATTAGTGATCATAATCCATTGTTAATAATCGTAGATTATGTCTTAATGATTGTTTGAGTTTGTGGTAATTGAAGGTTAATTATGCTTTGATCCTTCTTACCTTTTGGATACTTAAATGATTTACAAACTCCTATATTCCTCTATATATTCCTCACACATCACCTACACATCACTTCTCACTTAAACATTCTCTAATCATTTATTAATCCTCATTTCCCAACAACTGATTTTTTTAACTCTCACACAATCTAAACATTCCATTTCCCAAATACATTTCCTAATCATTATTTTCAAACTCTTTTTCCTCTTAATGGTGATATGATTAATCTCATAATCAATCCTTTGATTATTCATATCTTCATCATCTTCTTCACAACTATAAACCTTAAGCATTCCTTACTCAAACCTTCCTCAATCTTATCCTCCTACATGAAAAGCCACATTCCCTTACACAATGTACCTCATTGTACTTGTTGTCTCCTAACATTCCAACATAGGCTCCCATACATCACATCACAACATTCTCTATTCATTATCTTCTTTACTTCTACACACACACACATATACACACACACTCCTAAAGCTTCTCCTATACTCTTTAACCACACACACACATACACGTACACACACTCAAGGTGAAATTTAAATTACACACACATACACATCACTAATCTTCTCTTACATACTTTGCCAACTCACTACCTTATCCTAACATTTAAATTTCAAATTTGAATTTTAATTAGGAGGCTCCAAACCATCACATCAATGGCAACTCACATCCAACTCACATTTATCCCACATGTTATAATTTGAATTTGAATTTCAAATTATTCCTTTCAACATCTACACTTCCTTTCCAAGCAAAGGAATATTCTTTTGGCATATTCTTTCTCTCCTAACTATGCCAACTCATTCTCTTAAACATGGTTAGTTTCTAACCAAGCCAATTACATGTGAGGAATACCCAAATACATCCTTTGTCTATTGGTTCTTCTCTATCTCCTTGAAGTTGGACAAACATCCCCAATTCTCTTTTAAACACTTCAGAAATGATTGTATCAAATGTCTATTTTAGTTGGTTGACCTTGAGTGTAAGAATAATGGAAATGTGAAAGTGTGAAGTACAATGGGGGGTTTAGGAAGAACGAGTATTTAAAACGACAAAAAAATGAAAAGTCAAGACTAGTGTGTAGCGTGCTAGTCACGTGCTGATGCGTGGGCAACACGCCACACTCGGATTAGATTTTACTAATTTGGGTTTTTGGCCTATAAATACCCCTCCTCGGCTCTCGTATTCCTCACCTCTTACCATTCTTTCTTTCCTCTCTTTTCTCTTCTCCTACCCTCTAAGTCTAACACCTCTTGTGTTCTTATTTTCTCATCTATCATTCTATTAAAGAACATATCTCCGCAAGAGAGACACACATGTACCTAATCCACACTTGTGTGTTAGTATTCGAGGGTTTTCTTTCTCATACCCTTTATGTGGAAAACTAAAGGGGGGGGGGTGAATAGTTTTATCAATTAAAATTTATGTTTTAATAACTTTAGATTACATTATGTGAAATCTTTGATATTGATGTATACGATTGTATACTTATAAATATGATGGAATAATAAATAAAGCACACAATAAATAGAGGTAAGAAGGATAGAACCATAACACAAGCATTTATAGTGGTTTGGCTACAAGGTCACATTCCTGGCCCTTCTCCGCTACCCGAGTACCCAACTAGAGAGTTCGTAAACACTATGTCCACAAGCTCCTTATCACGGCAGAGAAGCCCTACAACGTCGCTTACACTTTATCTGGTACAAAAGCTAAATACCGAGTCCTAACATTGGTAGAACCAACCTTATGTCGCTTATACTTTATTCGGCACAAAGCTGAATACCGAGTCCTAACACCGGTAGAACCAACCTTACGTTGCGTATACTTTATTTCGTACAAAGATAGATACCGAGTTCTAATACCATTAGGACCAACCTTATTCTATCTACATTATACAAATGTGAAGTTTATGTTTACAATGA
>BQNB010105698.1:5699-23547 GCA_026074375.1 Tanacetum coccineum
GTTTTGTCTTTATTTTGTCCTTTTCTTGATATCCGTTACCTGCACATACACAAACACAAAAACAAGCATATACATTGTATTTTTCACACGTTTTTGGTTATTTGGGCTCGTTTTTATAATAGAAAAGGTACGTGATTTAACACATACCAAAATCCCCCATACTAAGCTATTGTCGTGTCCTCACGCAATGTCATAATCACATACTTAGAAAACTAAAAATTTCAACCCTCTTAGACTAATTACCTCGAAAAGTAGCAAAGAGTTCATCTAAGGAGATTGAGAAATCACTAGTTTTGAAAAGCTCCCCGTTTTACCATTTTTATTCATTTATATCATAACTATCATGGAACAATAAACACTAAAAAGGATAAATTCATCATCCTTGATTTTTTACCCGCCCCAAACAAAGCTTAAAAACGAAATCATTGTTAAATACAAGTTAAGATGCTAACACTATTCAAAAATGCTAATTGTGGATGCATAGCTACTTTCCGCTCCCTTATTCCTAAATTCTCTAAAGATTTTATTATTATTATTGGTAACAAATAGATTAATGTCTTATTCATATAAAGTAAACCCGGTTTAGACCATAATTAGTTTGAAATCCTTTCCTAAAGAGACGATATGGTGAGAATAAGGTCCACATTAAGGTTCTAATTTCGCACGTTTTAGGGGTTATCTTTTTTTTATATAACCCCGGAGTCGAAATTTAGCTTTATTATTATTATTATTGCAACATTATTAATCCTCGGTCCTTTAAACAACTTCCACATCGGTATGCGAGCCGACCATGGTCCAGGAGTCTTATTTCGACCTCGGTGATTTCCTCGACCTTTTAGAAGGCTGCAACATCGGTTGTGAGCCGGCAAGATGCAGCAAACTTTTATCAGTCTCGGATTATTACTATGTGCCTTATTAAGAAGACTGCAACATCGGTTGTGAGCCGGCAAGATGCAGTAAACTTTTATTAGCCCACAATTTTACTATTATTCATACCTTCACCCTTTAAACGACTACCACATTAGTTGTGAGCCGGCAAGAGGTAGTGGTCTTATTTCGGCTTTGGTTTATTACATAACTTATTATTGTTAGCCAAATTTCAAGTCATGTGGTCTTTTAACTACCTAGACAACGGTAGCGAGCCGTCAAGAATTGGTAGCCTATTTCCTCACAACACTAACAAAACCTCGATGTGTACCTTACTTTCACAAGAAGGAATCTCTATGAAGAGATTGAAACTAAGAATCGCAAAAACCTAAAGCAACTTTATTTATTGACAATTATATAACGTTTATTAAGCTGATGGGAGCAAAAAGCCACAATTAACCTCTATGAGCCTTAAAGAGATCCAACTACTCTATGTTTAGCATCTAACTTATATAAAACTCTATCATTTTTCATTCTTCGCAAATTTAAAATCTTTAATAAAAAGATCCGCGAATGCTTAGTCTAATAAAACAAGCTTTGCACATTTAAAGTCTAACATGGAAACTTGCAAAATCTTAGCTTTTTCAAGCTAGAATTCGTGTTTTAAAGCTTCTTGTATAAAAGACTAGCAAAAGCTTAAATTTATATAAGTTAAGGGGCAAGCTAGAGCGCAACATGCTCGATCAAGTCAAAATTTATTCCTTAAAAAGACAAAACTACGTGTCAAAACACTTATTCTATTTTTGAAAAAAAATAATTTTGGCATATTTTTGCTATTTTTGGTGGAAAAACGGGGTTACGTGAAGACAAGGCAAATGCAAGTAAGATCAAATCGAAAGATCCCCCCCATACTAGAACTACACATTGCTCCAATCAAGGTGAAGACTGCTCACCCCCTACTAATTCAAGGCCATAATCCAAATCTTTAAGGGTTCTTACGCAAAATCTACCGTTTATTAATTATGCTAATAGATAAACGTTAAATCAATAAGATCTAGGATATCGGATTCCCATATATAAGCATGCGAAGGATTGAAGATCGAGTGGACGATGGACAAAACCACGAGCACGAGAGTCTTCATAATCCGGGCAATCCTGGACATAAAACACAAAACATGAAACACGAGAAAGGAAGAGGCGAACTCCTCACTGTTCACACTTATTTAATATTATACTAATATACTACTACTAAGGATAAGCATAGGTTGCCACCCACGAAGCGCTTGTTTTTGTGCGAGTCTCTAGCATGACTCTCCCCATTCATCGTAATATTAGGGATGAAACAAGTTGAAGAGAAAACTTCCATTAGAAATTCATATGCCACGACTTTATGTGAAGAAAATGAAAAACAAAGATGAGGCGCGCTCAAAAATTGATATCCTTACTTTCAAGAGGGTGAGGAAGAGATGAATTCACCAGATAGGTGAAATAAGGAAGAAAAATTCGGATAACACATGTGAAGGAAAGATAACGGCGATCCTCAAAGGTAAGCTCATATTTGTTGCGTGAAAAACTTGTCTCATGAATCCTGGGGTCGAAAACTTTTGACCCTATCTTCAAATAATTTCTTAATATCACTTAACACTCTCAACTCATAACCACCCCCCCCCCCCCCCTCCCCCCCCCCCCCCCCCCCCCCCCCCCCCCCCCCCCCCACCCCCCCCCCCCCCCCCCCCCCCCCCCCCCCCCTGGTCATGATCAAGGAACACCTCGGGAGGGAGACTAAGTATAGTATCATTACTAAGCAAACTCTCAAGATCTAGTATATCTCCCTCCGAATCATGATAACCGTCTTCAATATCTGTAGAAATATCAATATCAAGAAAAGCATCGATCTCATCAATATCGCCTCCTGGGTTGAAAATCAAATCATCAATCGGATCGTCGTACAAAATCTTCTTCCATTTCATTGCATTTTTGTTTTTCCAATCAAATATAATCGTCATAACAGTCTCTTCCAGAGAGGTTTATTGGTGAACCCCTCAAGAATGGAAAACATCTTAATCATTGGTTGTAGACTGAAATCATGGTGATGTAAAAGCTCATCGGTCGTCAACTAGAGTGAAACATTCATCCTCATTAGAATCGAAAAGAGGTGTGACTATGAAAGTCGACTCATCAAGGTTGGAATCATAAGAATCCTTGCACTCGATGTCCTCTAACACCTCATCAAAAAGAGGATTTACATCATTAGAGATGTATTCGTCATCGAATTCAAAAAAAGGGTTTGAGTAAATTTTAAAATTATCTTCCGGAACGTCCTCATCGGATAGTGACTCATCATCACTAGAGGTAAAATCGTCATTTGAATCGAAGAGAGGGTTAGAGAAAGTCACGGCTTTTTCGTCATAAACGTTAATGGGAGAGATACCATCACACAAAGGTAAATCATAATCACTATCACTCTCGGATGTATTCGCGGTCTCACTTGGGATTAGAACAAGGTCCTCAATATTAGACTTTATGAATTCGTCCGATTCCTTTTCAGGAATAGTGCTAAGTTCCTCATTCCTCATGATGAGAGAGTCCTCGAGCTCCATAGTCGGTAAGATGGGTGTTGTTAGCCTCAAATATTAAGTCAATCTCGGTTTCTTTTTTTCTTACTTATATTATTATTAGGGCTAGCTCGGGGGAAACGGGCTCATAATCGTAAGCTAATCTTGTTCTAGTATTGGGTTTAAACCCATTTGTAATCCCGACCCCAGCCTAAGACAAATTCCCCGGCCCATTAAAGCCTTCTATGGCCAGCCCCCATTGAGTATAAATACCCCTCTCACAGGGTTGGAGGGGTTGTTGGTCTCATTTGTATTTTCTCACACAAGTAATCAACCATCTCCTTTTCTCTCTACTTTCTCTCTCTAACCTCTCTCTAAAATTTCTTATCTTTTCTCCTTTCTATTTTTCTTATTCAAGTATGAAATGAAGGTGATTATTGGGTTCTGACATTTGGTATCTTATCGCCTCCCGCGAGATGAATATTAGTCTATGTTGTGTGTTTTTTTCACATTTTTTTTTGGGTTCGAAATTTTTTTACAAGTTTTAAAAGATTTTGATTCTCCTTTCCATTCAAGGTTTTATCTTGTCTAAGGTTTAGGAGGTATTAAGATTCATTTTTATTCTTGTTCGTTTTTAAATTTTATGCTTTCTACCGTTTTCAAAAGAAAATAAAAAGGGTTTACCAAGAAAAAGTACAAACCGAATTTGTAATTTCCAAAATATACTACAATCGATTTTGTTTAAATTTCAAACTCGGAAAGAATTTCAACACTTAAGTTTACCAGCTCTGTTGGTTTTGGCCAATTACTTGTGTTGTGTTTCATCGCTCATGCTCGCAGGGTTCGAATTCTTATAGAACCGTTTTTTTGTTTTATGTTTACCAAGTTTAAGATTACTTAGTACTTCTGAATTTGTTTTTGGCTTAAGATAGTACCTATATCGACTTTGGAAAATATTAACATAAAAAGAGCCTAGCATAGTTAGTTTAGATGGCTTTTCTACTTTCTTATTCTAAAAGTCACGGGTTCGATTCCTTTGAGTAACATTTTTCGTCTTATTTTTGTTTTACTCCGAAATTTGACAAGAACAAAGGACATCGAAATTACAGTATATATATCGAATTTTGAAGAAAAAGGCACAAAGAACTCTCTAGCTCAGTTGGTTTGATGTGGTGTGTTACACTATTTATACGTATGATCATAAGTTTGATTCTGGTGTAGGACGCTTGTTGAGTTTTAATTTTTGTATTATTTTTTCTATATCGAAATTGTATTACTTTCACCAAATTTGTTTAAGATTAATCGAATTTTGTAATAGGTAATTTGTTAGATCATTTCAATTTGTAACTTTGATCAAATTTGCTACGAAGACTTGTCTGATATTTTCTTCCAAGAAAGTTCATCGATTTTTTATTTGTCCGAGAATTTCATCCGACATCGATATTTGACTTGTCCGACAAATTGTTCCGAGTTTGATCTTAGACTTCTCCGAGAACTCTTCTGAGTTTGCTCTATCCGATATCTTACAACATTTGTTACCGGATTTGCTTTACCGATTTTATTACCGAATTTGTTACCAAATTGTCGGAACCCAAGTATCACTTTCACTTCATTATGATGAACAAGAAAATAAGATGAGGAAAAATAAGAATTGTAGAGAGAAGTTAGAGAGAGAAATGTAGAGAGAAAAAAAGAGTTGGTTAATTCTTGCAAATGTGAAAAATACAAATGAGAATCAACAAGAATCAACACCATTTTCCATAGAGGAAAATGGTATATATACCCTACACAACTACATGGGTCGTGTGGGCTTTTACTTGGGCCGGGCTCGGGATTGACTTGGGCTTTAGCCCGATACACATACAATATTAGCTTACATTTTACGAGCCGTGTTACCCTTTCTTGCCTATTACATCGTACTAATTAATTAAGTGACCGAGGACCTAATTATAAGACCGAACTTGTCCATTTTGTCTTTTTTTTTTTATCTTTTGTTCTTTTTGTCTTCGTTTTTCGATCAATATTTGAGGCTAACAATCTCCCCCGAAGTGAGTTCATTGTGACACTCCTTCATGAGATTAATGAGATTGCTTTTGTCGTTAAGATCTTGTGGTCTTGGTCTCTGAATTCGTTGTAGGCTTGTTCCTTCATGCTTTGTGATCTTTGATCTTGAGCCTTTGTCATTGTCTTTTGACTTCGTCTTTATGTCCGAGATCTTTAAATCTTTTCCTTGCTTGTCTTGATCATCTTTTCACTTGCTGTCAATCTTGTGTCGGGTCCAACATGCTCATACTTTGCATCATCTTGAAAGCTTGCTAACAATCTCCCTTGATAGACTTGATATCTTTGAAGGAAGATCTTGTATATCAGAGTTTGTGCGGAAGTCTTTGTCTTTAATTCTTGAGCTTTCATGATTCTTGAATCTTGATGCTTATAGAATGTCTTTGTAGTTTGAGCATGAGCATGTGGTAATGAATTCGACTTCAGCTGGAATGAGGCATCACCATCTCCATCTTTATGTATCCTGAAATAAAATAGTTAGCAATAAAGCTGGGTGACGAATATGGCTTTGTCATTCGTCCGGATTTGGTTAGATTAACCTCCGGTTCTGTAGGACCATTTTACAGTATAAATACTATACCTGTGATCAGGTAGATTCAAAGAATCTCCTTGACAGGGTTTCCAGCTCAAGCGTTAGGTCTTCTAACAAAGATGTCATTAGATTTACCATTGCTTGCTTGTTTCTCCATTTACTGGAAATGTTCTCAAAGAGACAAACCGGTAAGAGTGAATCAGATAGTTACTATCTTTCTTATTAAGCCATCAATTCATTTCCTGGAACAAGTTTGATTCACATTGAATCGCACCATCGTTTCTTTCCAGTTGACACAAGTCTTGATTATATAAGAATCTCGCCATAGTCACCTACCGCTGTGAAGTGTTGTTTGAGATGGACACTGGAAGGATTTCCATTGTCATTGTGAATACTAATAGAGTATTCACTCTGAATTTCTGGAGAATCACAAGGTAATGCGTAGGACTCTTGTTAAAGCTTGTGAACTTAATGGTGTTCAACAAGTGTTTGTCATGGAATGTGTCCTAAGGAGATTTATTTGAGATCTCTTGGTTCTAGACTCGATTAGTGCGTTTGGTTTTTAGTTAATCAGAGGCTTTGGGGGGGGGGGAGCAGACTGCTACTATTCAATATTAACTAATTTGGAGTGAGAAAGTCAATAGAAGTCGTGTGTATCTCCGTGACAACTGAGACAAGTTTCTTTTGAGAGAAACTCGAATTGCTAGGAAGGGTTGTGCATTTCATCACTGGGTCTATGATGTCGTCTTCAATGTCAGCATTAACATTGTGATTCTGACAGCGTTATGTATCGACTCGTTTCTGCCTAAGTTGTGTGGAGGGGCTCATTCTTTTCACCCTTTAATCCATACTTTTCTTTTTAATTCTTCAACCCCTTCAATGCTTACCAAGACGTCATTACTAACACCTTGTTGTGATTGTTCCAGTGTTAGCTCAATCTTAGTCGGCATTCTTCCCTTATACACATTCATCTCCAATCATACCTAAGGACTGCTATTTCTAACTATGGAGTGTCCTTGGGTAGATCTCTCCGGTTCTGGATGGATCAATAGGGACAAATTACCTACCGTACCACCTAATGTCTTCAGAATCGTCGTGAAATACGATGTTGTAGGGTATGAGATCAACTATGAAATCATTTCCGAATAGCACTTTGAGTCTTTTAGATCACATTTTAATTACATTTCTCCCCTTATTTTAAATTCTAAGTCACTTAGATTTTGAAATACTGTATGATTAAAATTTGTCTTGAAAAGGCCATGGGGAAAAATGTTGAAGCTTAGCATGAATTATTTGGAACTGTGTCATCTTGCTCCCCCTCAATTTTACATATGTTTGACACCAATAAAAATGATACCAAGTTGTAAAATGAATATAAAATTGAGGTTGAACACTTAGTCATCTTATAACTATCATTCTATTGAATTGTCATTATTATCTTGTTGTTATTAAGAGACTTTTTGGGAATGGTTTGAATACATAAGAATGGTCGTGAGATGATGTATCCAAACTCATTAAACTTTGTTTTTCGAAAAACTCCCCCTTGAAAGATGGAGTGTTGAACACACAATTTTGAAAGATTATGAATCGTCAGTGAGAAATTCTTGAAAAATGACTAGTTTTGATAGGTTCAACATTTTGAAAACTTTCTTGTTAGAAGACTTCTCTTCCAACTCTAAGGGTAAGCGCACTTATGCGTACACTATCCTTTTTCTTGAGCTTAAAACTTTGAATGTCTTGTAAGAACAGCTCAAGACCGAGAAACGTTGAATTTCTCGTTGTTAGGATAAGTTATCTTTATAGATAAACTTTCCTTTATTTGAAGTCCGGGTTACGTACTGATATTTGCACATAAGCCATTAAGAAAACTTAGAAATGACATGTTTTGAAAGCATTTGAAAACTCCTGTTCGAACTTCATTTACACGCCCGTGTCGATATTAATCAACATTTCTAGGTACGTAAATGTTATCGATTCCAAGAGACATGTCGAGAAGAATATTTTTTGAAACATTTTCTGATTTTTTGATTTTGTATTTTCTTTTTGAAATTTTATATTTTTGTATTTGTTTTTATATGAATATTTACATGTTGACCTCAGCATTGTTATGTGATGGTGAAATAGTAATTCCAACTCTTGTCGTGATGTAGCTGTCTTGTCTGCTGGAGGAACAACTTTTGGAACCAGCTTTGAACGTGACAGTTCATTGCTGTGGTCGTGAATTTCGAGTTCTGAACTGTTATGATCAGAAGTCATTTGTCGTGGAGGAGCGAGGCCTGAACTGTTGTGAACAGACGTCATTGCTTATGCATCAGATGAAAATTCCTTGAAGCCTGTATTTTCTAGATATCAGTCATTTAGCAACAAAACTCTGAGTCATTCCTTTTTAGGTCTGAAAGATTAATCTGCACTTAAGTTAAAGAGTACCTAAATGACATCATGAGTTTGTTCGATTTCATATTGGTTAGTGATATCTCATTATGAACCATTTTGGGGTCACTGTCAACTTGGTTGTGCTGGAAGTGGAAAAAATTAAATTAATCTTTCCATTTGGAACCCACCTAAGACCAAACTGTCTTGAAAATTTTACCCGACGGTTTTCCACTAGACAAGATCTAGGAGTTCATTGTTTTCTCATGGACAACGGAAGTCTTTTTGATTAAAGACTTGTGTCTTTTTTGGGATCTGTCTTTCTGGTTTCTTTGCAACACTTTTTGCTCTACGGGTTTGTATCTTGTTGTTGTCTTATGAGATGGAACCTTAGCACGTGAGTTGACTTCATTCAGGAATTTTGTTACACAAGAATCATGATTGGCATTAAAGACACATTTTTGACATGTTGAGCAAACAAAAATGTTTAGTAGCGGAAAAACTTTCTAGAATTCTAGAGGGCGCCGCTGCCGGGGAGGCTGTGATACCGTTTATCGTTACGTTTGGCATTTGTGTTTGAATTTGTGAATATTTTCTTATACTTTTATAAAAAATATAAAAAAGTACAAAAATATTTTTCATTTCTTTTAGTATAATTATCAAATAAAAACCAAAGAAAAACCAAAAAGATAAAAACATTGTCTTTAATTATCAATAAAATTCACAAATTGGTAAAATACCAAAATATAATATTCTCAACTGAGGTATTATCATAATAAGTTCCGGTGAACTTGTTGGTTCCCAACTCGAACAAAAGATTTAAAAACTTGCCTTTTGTGTCTCTTACGACGTACGGCTCACCTTGAAAATTTAAACAAACTATAAAGTGGGTATAAGGAGGGTTGTTCCTAGGAACTACGACCCGAAAGGAGAAATAAGCTTCGCGCTATTCCTACTCCTCCGCTCACCTGTGAGTTTATCTTTTTGAGAGCTACCGTGAAGTAAGTAGATTATTTGGTTTAAGTTGTCTTATCTCATTGTCCGTTAAAATCAATTGTGAATAAATCTTTGAAAAACCAAAAAAATTAGTTTTCTTGCATTAGGGGTATTTTGGTAATTTTACACTTGTTGAGATTTTTAGGTTTTACATGCGCACTCGTTCCCAGTCTCGCAATCTTTATAATCAACAACACCAGGCCCCACCTCCTGTTGTTGAACCTTTTAATCTTGAAGAACCATTTGAAAATCCACCTCCTCCCTTAGCTCCAATGGATGATCAACGTACTATGGCTCAGTTGCTTGAAGCACCCACCGCGGGTTACGAGGATGCCATCGTTGTGCCCAAAATCACCGCGGACAACTTTGAGCTTAAGCACGGTCTGCTTAACCTCGTTCAAAACAAGCAATTCTTCGGACATGACAAAGAAGATCCTCATGCCCACATCCGATATTTCAACAAGATCACTTCTACGATGAAGTTCCCGAACGTCCCGAGTACGTCGGTAAAGCTTATGCTTTTCCCATTTTCCCTCGAGGGGGCAGCCCGGATTTGGCTTGAAAAAGAACCCCCTCGATCGATTCAAACATGGGATGATCTTGTCTCAAAATTCATCAACAAATTTTTCCCTCCTTCTAAAACCACAAATCTTCGAAATGAAATCACGAGATTTCAACAAAGATTTGATGAGACGTTTTATGAAGCATGGGACAGATTTAACGATCTTCTTCGGGCATGTCCACATCATGGATTTTCTGAGTTGCATCAGCTCGATACATTCTATAATGCCTTGAACTCTAACGATCAAGATTCGTTAAATTCCGCCGCGGGTGGCAACTTTTTGGACAAAATGCCTCGTGATTGCCTAAGAATCATTGAAAGCAAATCCAAAGTTCGTAATTCACGTAACAAACCAGTTGTTGCCAAAGTGAGTTCGAGCACTTCCACCCCCGGAATCTCTTCCGAAGTTGCTGAGTTGAAAGATATGGTGAAAGCTTTACTCCATTCTTGATTAAGAAAAATCAATCTCTCGCTCCTACTCCCGTAAAACGGTTGAGGAAAGTTGTGTTACTTGCGGTGGTGCTCATTCCTACCAAACTTGTCCAGCCACCACTGGCAAATGTTTATCGAGATAATATTCAAGAATATGTCTCTCACGAGCCACAACTAACTACAACCAGGAAACACCGGTTATCCTAGCCCGATACAATCAAAATTCGACATCCGGTTTTTCCTCCCTTTCAAAACAATCAAATGATCGAAAATCAAGGAAAACAAATCCAAATCGTTACAACCAAAACCGAGGGAATTTCAATCAAGCTTCAGCTTACCAACCCCCGATTCATCAAGGTCAAATCTATCGACCTCAGGTTGTTTAACCTCCTGCTTATCAAGCTCCCGCCTATCAAGCTCCAGCCCCCCAAATCCAAGGTGTATCGAAAGAAGATTTCCAAGCCTACGTAAAGGCTAATGATGCTGTGATGAGGAACATGCAAACTCAAGGTCAAAACATGCAAAATCAATTGACCAATCTCACGGACATGCTTTCCAAATTTGTCACTTCTAATACCGCCTCTACTTCGGGAACTCTCCCTAGTAACACCGGTTACTACCCAAGGAGTATTTAAAGGGTATTACCACTCGAGTGGTGTAGCTGTACCAGGACCCACGATCCGTACTACTTCCTCTCCTAAAGTAGTAGAACGTGAACCCGAGGTCACAAAGGACACGATGCTTCCTACTAATAACGGAAGCACCGAAGACGTCCAACCTCCGGTTGTCCCTGTTGTCCATCATGAATCAATCTCTGAGCCCGTAAATGCTCCAGTTAGTGCTTCAAGCTACCAAAAGCATCGATTCCATTTCCTTCAAGAAGAAATGATGAAAGAAGTCGTGAAAAAGCTAACGACCAAATTGAGAAATTCTATGAAATCTTTAGAGATTTGAGTTTTGAAATTAGCTTTACGGATGCCTTGATGCTTATGCCAAAATTACCTCTCCTCTAAAAACCTAATCGATAATAAATAAAAGTTGAGTGAAATGGCTAGAACTCCATTGAACGAGATTTGCTCAGCGGTCATCCTAAACAAGTTACCGAAAAAACTGAAGACCCCTGGCCGATTTTTATTCGCAGTGAATTCTCAGGGATTAATACATGCAACGCTTGGCACGATCATGGCGCACGCATTTATCTTATGCCATATACCCGTATGGAACAAAACTCTCTCTTCTCGAACTAACCCCGACAGCATTACCATAGAGCTAAGCAACCGTTCGATCTCTTGAACGATAATATCGCTGAAGACTCTATGTAACAGTTGGGACAGTTCCAATTTCCTGCATATTTCGTGGTCCGTCGAGTTGACCAGACCCACGAGTACATTAATTCTCGTAGAGAGTTCTTAAAAAGACAGTCGTGATTGATAGATGTATAACGAGGGTAAAATCACCCTTCGTGTTGGTAGATGAGTCCATGGTACATTTAATCGGACTAAACTTCGAGATACAAGGCAAATTACCAACATATGACGGCAAACCGAATTGACGTCATTGATAGTGGCTTGTGAAGAATAATACTCTCAAGAAGTTCTGTTCGTCAATGTTATCTCGAGTGGCAATCCACTCCTTACTATGATACATCGTTCTCTACTGCTTCTCCGTCTTTACTCCGTCAGGGACAGTTGATTTTTCTCCTTTTCGAAGAAGCCGACTCTTTTCTTGCTATAGAGGATGATCCAACTTCACAGGAAGTTGATCCAACATATTATGACCTGATGGGGACATTCTTCTCCTCGAAGCAATTCTTAATAGTGATCCCCCACCACTACCACCTCTTCAAGGAAATTATTTTCCAGAAACTCGAAAAGATCTGAAAATTTGTGAAGCAAACAATGAAAAATCTTCAGTTAATGAGCCCACTCGTTCGGTCCTCGAAGGATGAGACTCGTTCGATCCTCGAAGAAAAATCTAGTTCGGTCCAAACAGAAACTACTCGATCGGTCCTCGAAGGATGAGACTCGTTCGATCCTCAAAGGAAAGTCTAGTTCGGTCCAAGCTAACAAGCCCTCGTTCGGTCCAAACTAAAGTTACTCGATCGGTCCTCAAAGGAAAGACTAGTTCGGTCCAAACTGAAAAACCCTCGTTCGGTCCTTGAAGTGAGATCTAGTTCGGTCCTTGAAGCACGCCTTCTAGTTCGGTTCTATTGGTTGTCACTCGTTCGATTGAGGCACCAACAACACGATCTTTTTGTCCTTGCGTTTTTCTTAGCCACGCACAACATAACCACGACTAAAAGCTTATATGCCAAGAAACCAAATCGAACCACTTTGCTTAATAAAAAACGAAACCACAAAACAAAAAAAAATTACAAACACGAATCAACAACGAAAACTAACAAAAACTAAACCCACCCGTGGCGAATGATACCAAATGTCGGAACCCAATATCACTTTCACTTCATTATGATGAACAAGAAAATAAGATGAGGAAAAATAAGAATTGTAGAGAGAAGTTAGAGAGAGAAATGTAGAGAGAAAAAAAGAGTTGGTTAATTCTTGCAAATGTGAAAAATACAAATGAGAATCAACAAGAATCAACACCATTTTCCATAGAGGAAAATGGTATATATACCCTACACAACTACATGGGTCGTGTGGGCTTTTACTTGGGCCGGGCTCGGGATTGACTTGGGCTTTAGCCCGATACACATACAATATTAGCTTACATTTACGAGCCCGTTTACCCTTCTAGCCTATTACAACGTATAATTAATTAAGTGACTGAGACCTAATATAATGAACGAACTTCCATTGTTCGACTCAATATTTTGAGGCTAACACAAATTTGTTACCGGATTTGTTTAATCGAATTTGTTAATCGAACTTGTAACATCAAGACAAAACTACAACACAACTTTATCATCTTAAGATCCTACAAATCATTTTCACTTCATAATTTAACAAATCATTCATCATGACAACTTCCACAACTGACAGCCAAATGCATAACAACATCATGGCAGCTGGTTCAAGGGATCATCCACCAATGCTTGCAACGGGTAGATATGCACAATGGCGATCACATTTCTTATGATATATTGATACAAAAACAAATGGTGATGCCTTAAGGAAATACATTCTCGAAGGTCCTTACATTTCCTCTACTTTTATAATACAAGCTGTGCCTGCAACAGAAAATTCTCCAATAGTTCCTGAACACACGATAGTTGAGACAATTATGAACATGTCTCCTGCAAACAAAGCTCATTTTGAATCAGAAAAGGAAGCGATTCATATGATATTGACTGGAATTGGAGATGAAATATACTCCACTGTTGATGTGTGCAATACAGCTCATGAAATGTGGGAAGCTATTGAAAGGATACAACAAGGTAAATCCCTCAACATTCAAGATGTCAAGACAAACTTATTTTGGGAATTTGGAAAATTCGCCTCTCACGATGGAGAATCAATAGAGTCTCCCGGTTTTATAAGTTGATGAATGAAATGATCAGAAACAATTTGACAGTTGATAAAATGCAAGTCAATGTTTAATTTCTTCAACAACTTCAACCAGAATGGTCAAGGTTTGTAACAATTGTCAAGCAACAACACAAGTTGGATGAAGTTTCATATCACAAGTTCTTTGACATTCTGAAACAATATCAAAATGAAGTTAATGACTCCGTGCTGAAAGAATAGCCAAGAATGCTAACCCATTAGCACTTGTTGCTACTGCTCAACCACATCAAGATCCTTATTATCAAACATCAAAGTCTCACAAATCATATGCACCAACATCAAGAACATCACTTCCAACCAGATCAAATGCAACTACAAGACACAAAGGCAAAGAGATAGCCAAGCCAATCACACCTCCATCTGAGTCCGCTTCTGAAGAAGACAGTGATCCTGAACAAGCTCAGAAGGATAAGGAAATGCAGAAAAATTTGGCTCTCATTGCAAAGTACTTCAAGAAACTCTACAAACCTACCAACAACAACCTCAGAACTTCCTCAAACACCAGAAATAAGAATGTGGATACTACTCCAAGATACAAGAATGACAATCAGTCTGGACAGTTTGGGAATCAGAGGACAATGACTGTTGCTGGGGCTAGGGAAACTGTAGGTGGACAAGTAGTGCAGCAGTCTGGGATACAGTGTTTTAACTGCAAGGAATTTGGTCATTTTGCTAAGGAATGCAGGAAGCCAAAACGGGTTAAAGACTCCACGTATCACAAGGAAAAGATGTTGCTGTGTAAACAAGCTGAGAAAGGTGTTCAACTTCAAGCAGAGCAATCTGACTGGCTAGCAGACACGGATGAAGAGATTGATGAACAAGAGTTGGAAGCACATTACAGCTATATGGCAAAGATCCAGGAGGTTCCTAATGCAAACTCAGGCACTGATTCTGAGCCATTAGAACAGGTACAATATGATACTGGATATAATGTGTTTGCCAATGAAATACAACATTTTGAGCAATCTGAATCCATTAGTAACACATGTGTAGTGCAAACGGTTAATAGTAATGTCATTCCTAATTCACCAGATATATGTGATAATGATATTCAAAATGACCAAAATGCTGTCGAATGTGATGATGAGCGTGTTGCGCTTGCTAATTTTATTGCAATATTTTTAAACTTGATGGTCCGATGAAAATAAAAAGATTCAAAAGCAATTAAAGAAAGCAAACGCATCATTGACTCAAGAATTGAAAGAGTGCAAATCTACTCTTGAAGAGACTAGTAGAACCCTGGGGGAGTCTAATAGTATTGGGGATAGTTGTTTAGTTGTACTTCAAAACAAACAGACTAAGTTTGAGAGGTATAAGGCCTTTAATGACCGTACAGTTGACTAAGACAAACTTAAACGTAAGTTAAATGAAACTCTAGGACTATTAGCTCAAAAAGACATTGACATAAAATAAGGTTTAAAAGTTAAATCCTACGAAATTTCTGTTGTCAAAGAGAAACACAATGAGTTAGTCAAACAGAGTCTTTTAACAAAGTCACATTACGAAGGTCTTGTCAAGGAGAAAAACAAGGTAATAACGGATTTGAAACTTAAGGAAGAAAAAGATATTGAAAAAATGATTTCAATGGAAAACCAAATAAAGTTTTTGAATGAATTTTTTTACAAAAGGTGTCAATCAATCCAAACCATTCATATGTTAGTACCCAAATGCCTTACATTTGATGGAAGACCTACCTTTGCTAATCTAATGTACCTCAAAAAGTCTCAATATGAGAAACCATGTTTTTATGAGATCCCACATGACTAATCTGATCATGCAAACAGACTCGTCTTCGATAAGGAAGAGACACTAACTCTTGAAAGAGAGAGTTGAGAAAAATTGAATAAAGACTTAGTGAAACCCTATAATTACACAAAGTTAAATAGTCTTTATGAAATTTTAAAACCCCCAACCCAGGAATATCAAATACAGTTAGCACACGCAAATGAAGTAAGGAAGAAAATGTGGAGAAAATCTTTTGTGAAAAAAAACCAAATATTTTCAAAAACATCTATTTCTTACCAGTTTCCAAGTCAATAAGCAAAAGTAGACAAGCATATAATGTCATGACAAATAATATAAATCATCTTAGAGAACTTGTCGATCAAACTTGGGTGAAACATTCTAGAGATCATTTTCGTGCCCCAACTGCTAAAGATATGGAAATCCTGATTAAGACATGTTTGATGTCTCTTGCCCTTAAGACTCAGAATGATAGTTTCGCATTTGTTCATGAACTTAAGAATAAAATGCATGCTGGTTTAAGGTACGTAGAATCCCTTGAAAATGAAATTGACGAACTTGAATCTGATAAGGCAGAATTTTCAAACATGTATGACATGCTCTTGCAAGAATGTGTATCTAATGATGTTATGTGTTCTTATTTGCATTCGTTATCTGATTTAGATGCACACATTGAATTGCAATGCTTATATCTTCATAAAGTCAAGGAATGTGAATGTCTTGCACAAAAGCTTTCGAAACAAACTAAATTTGTTAGTAAAGAGATTTATACTGAGCTTTTACAAAGTTTTGCTAAATTAGAAAAACACTCGATTTCTCTTGAACTGGCTTTACAACAATGTCTAGAACAAATGAAAAATGACACGGTTTGCAAAGAAAAAGCGTCAAATGTATTTCTGAAAGAACGTGAACAATATTTTGAGATACAAGATTTGAAAGCTCAATTGCAAGACAAGAACATTGCCATAAGTGAGTTAAAGAAACTCATTGAAAAATGTAAAGGAAAATTTGTGGAAACTAAGTTTGATAAACCATCTGTTGTTCGACAACCAAATGCTTTTAGGATTCTAAAACCATCAGTTTTAGGCAAACCGGCTCCTTTTTCAGACTCTCTTGAGAGGAAAAGTTTTACACAAACACAGTCGGTTACCAAAACTAATGTGTCAGAGAGTTTATCAAAACCAGTCACTACACAGATTTTACCTCCAAAAGCAAGGCAAGATGTAAAAAACACAAATGTGATTAAACCAGGCATGTATTGAATTGACACTAGGACAACACAAACTAGAGCACTACAGTTGCCTCAGACTTCTAGGAATACTAATCCTCGCTTGTCTACCTCTACAGGAGTAATCCACAGAACTAATGTTAGCAGACCACAGCTTATGAGCACTCAAATGAAAGATAAGGTCGTGCCAAACAATAGTCATGTGAAGAATAAGAAAACTGAAGTAGAAGACCACAATAGGATTTCTAGTATTTCTAATAAAACAAAGTCTGTAACTACGAGTACTAATAGTTTAAAATCCAGAACTTTAAATGTTAATACTGTTTGTGCTACTTGTGGAAAATGTGTGTTTAATTCGAATCATGATGCTTGTGTTTCTAAATATTTGAATGACGTGAATGCTAGAACTAAGAATCCTAAAGTATTGCCTATTAGTACTAGAAAACCAAAAAGTCAAGCAAACAAATCTGTTGCAACACCCCATAAGAAAACAGTTGCATCAGAATCCATGACTCAGAAATCCAAGAGTTACTATTGGATGTTGTATGAGAAAACTAGTAAGGCGTAGAAATTGTGGATATAACAATGGTATGTGCTTAATTACACATACCATTTTCCATTTAAAACGAACTTAAAAGAATAAAAACATACCAAAAATACATTGTATTTGTATGTTTGCATTTGTATTGTGCAGGAAACGGATATCTCACAAAAAGACAAAAAACCAAGCAAAAAGCAACAAAACCGGACACGAGATGGAAAAGTGTGTGAAAACGAAGCCCAATCAAAGTCAAGTCAACTCCGGGAAGAAAAAGCAAAGAAAAATATAACTTGAGGGGTCAAAAATGCCAAACCCCTAAGTTATATTAAGGAAACAAAGACGGCAGGAGACAATGGCTGATTATGCAAATTTGGAAAAGTTCATTTATAAAAGAAAGAAAGGGGAAAAAGGAAATGAAAAGAAGAAAGATGTAG
>BQNB010105699.1:0-23547 GCA_026074375.1 Tanacetum coccineum
TGCATGTTCTTGTATGTTTTCAAGTTGTTTTGAACGGTTTTGAACGTTTTCGTCCTTTTTTAAATGTTATTAAACATTTTTGTACCTTTTCGTCCATTTTTGTATGATTTTGTTCGTTTACGTACGTCCTTCTTCGTTCTTTGTTTTTCTACATTTCGTACGTTTTCGTACATTTTGTACGATTTTATACGTCTTTATATGCTTTTATACATTTTTATAAGAAATACTAAAATGTATAAAAACGGATAAAACGTTTGAAAACGCTCAAAAACGTATTTAAGCATAGAAAAACATAGAAATTGAAGGAAATAAATGAAAATGGATGAAAAGTTAGAAAAACGTAAGAATACGTACAAAAAGGTAAGGAAACGGACGAAAACGGATGAGAACGTCCGAAAACGTAAGGAAATGGTTAAAAACGTACGAAAACAGAAGGATATATAAGTAAACGGATAACAACGTATAATAACATTCAACAACAGACAAAAAAGGTTTAAACCATTCAAAAACGTTCGAAATCAGTCAAAAACGGTCAAAATCCGTCCAAATCGGTCAAATTCAGTTGAAAATGGTCAAAATCTGTTGGAATCGGTCAAAAACAGTGAAAATCTGTCAAAAACATGCGAAATCGGTCGAATTCGGTCAAAAATCGTCAATATCCGTCGAAATTGGTCGAAATCGGTCAAAATTAGTCGAAATTGGTCGAAAATGATCAAAACCGGTCGAAATCGGTCAAAAACGATCAAAAACGGACGAAATCGATTGAAAACAGACGAAATCAATTGAAAACAGTCGAAATCGAACGAAAACGGATGAAATTGGTCGAAATCGGACGAACACGGTCGAAATTGGTCAAAAACGTACGAAATCGGTTGAAAATGGTTGAAATCGGTCAAAAACGTTGGAAACGATCAAAAACGGTCAAAAACTATCGAAATCAATCAAAAACAGTCAAAAACGATCAAAATCGGTAGAAAACGGTCGTGATCAGTCAAAACGGTTGAAAAGAGATGAAATCGTGCGAAATCGTGTGAAATCGCTTGAATTCGGTCGAAAATGTGTCGAAAACGATAAAAAAACGTTTAAAATCGGTCGAAAACTTTTAAAAACGTTAAAACGGATAAAAAATGCTATACCCAACATGACCCATCTATAAATATTAAAGGAAACCCATCTAGACACATCCCTTAAAAATATTTACCCAACTAGACTCATCTATAAATATAAGAGAGACACATCTAGACCCATCTATAATATTAAGGGAAAAATGCTAGACCCATCTATAAATTTAAAGGAGACCCACCTAGACCCCATCCCTTACAAACATTTAATCAACTAGACCCATCTAGACCTATGGGTCTAAAATTGCCACCTCTACTTAAAACATTTAATTACTTTACTCTTTTTTGCACAAAAATATTGTATACGTCTACATATTTTGATTTCTTGCATTTTCATATAAATAAAGTGTATTATATAATTAATACATTTTACTAAAGAGCGGTACGCTTTTAGTAAACGCACCATAAATGCACGTTTTTCCATGGCTTGTATTTACTGTTTTTCCCCTCTCCAACTACCACCGATATTTTTCTGATTTTTTTCATGCTATAATTTTTGTTCGGTGTTTCATTTAAGCCATGGATGATTTTAGGGTTTCATGGGTTTATGGTTTCGGGACGATTTTAGGGACACCGTTATAATTTAGGGTTTTGTGATTGTTATAATGAGTGTTTAATTTAGGGCGTGGTTTAGATTTGTGAAGGTAGAATGATTTTAGGATTTTGTGGATTTATGGTTTGGGAAGGATTTACATTGTTTTTGGGTGTTTTTTTTGTGCAGCAAATGTGTAGTTGCGTTTGTATCTATGAGGTATCTCAAATTTCTGTTTGCAGCCATGGCGGTTCTGAAAAGTGAACCGTATCTTGGCGGGGCATCATTAATTTGTGTTTGTAGCCTTGGCGGTTTGCTATTTCTTTGTACGGATGACTGATGTGTTATGGTTGATCATAAGGATTGTAATCGGCCTGTTTTCTGGCGTGCAATCACAACGTCGTGCTTGCAGCCAGGATGGGTCGATAAGCTGATTTTCCAGCACTGATTTGCACCTGTTCTTGAGCGGCGTATAGGCGTATACAACATTAACTATAACGGGGCATCACCGATTTCTATTTGTAGCCATGGCGGTTCGTAAAAGCGAACCGTATCTTAGCGGGGCATCATGAATTTGTGCTTGCAGTCGTGTTGTATTGGCATTGTCATTTGTGTCTTATTTATAAGATATCATTATTAGTGTATATGTTGGTAGTTCTTATTGATACATTTTAGTAAAAAGCGTAACGCTCTTTGGTAAACTTGCCTTTACTACACGTTTTCCCATGGTTGGTATTTACTGTTTTGTCCCAGTTGTGTTTCTATCTGTGGGGTATGTCAGATTTTTGTTTGCAGCCATAGGGGTTCCGAAAAGTGAAACGTAGCTTGGCGGGGCATCATGAGCTGTTGTGTTGTGGTTGATCATAAGGGTTGTAATCAGCCTATTTTCTGGCGTGGCATCACAACTTCGTGTTTACAGCCAGAGTGGGTCGATAAGCTGATTGTCCATCGCTGATTTGCGCCTGCTCTTGAGCAGCGTATGAGCATATACATTATAGACTATAAACGGGGCATTACAAATTTCTGTTTGCAGCCATGGCCGTTCGTAAAAGCGAACCGTATCTTGGTGGGGCATCATGAATTTGTGCTTGCAGTCGTGTTGTGTTTGCACTATGTTTTGTGTCTTATTTATAAGATACCGTTGTTGCTAGATATGTTGATGGTTCTTATTGATACCTTTTACTAAAGAGCGTTACGCTGTTTGGTAATTTACCCTTAATGCGCGTTTTTCCATAGTTGATATTTACTGTTTTCGCCCCTCTCCCACTTTTTGCTGGCGATACTTACTATGCGTTTAGTCTTGGTAGACCTAAATGTGTACTTTGAACATCACAAGTTCCTGTTTGTAGCCATGGCGGGTCGTAATAGCGAACCATATCTTGGCGGGGCATCAAGAATTTGCTGCTGCAGCCATAGCGCCTTGCTACTTTTGTTTGGATTTGTATTTAGACTGTTTCTTTTGAAAATTAGCGGTGATAAATTTGAATATGTAGGCATGGCATCATAATGTGATTGCTGGCATGCTTATTAAACTGACCCTTTGTATTATATGTGTTTGGTTTCCTACCGTGTGGTGACTGTGATGAGTATACGCTGCTTCGACAAAACTGAGATTATCCGCATCTTGGCGCGACAACTTAGCACAGTTGCAGGCATGGCGGACGTATCTTTTTCGTCGATTGTTAGCCTATCTGACCCTCCACGGCAGGTCAATCTAACCCGCACTATGGTGGGGCAGCGCGCATTTGTGTTTGCAGCCACAACGGGTCAGACGTGTGAGACACCTGGTGTTCATGCGAGTGAGTCATTGAAACTGTGTGAAAATCACAAAGAAGTGCAGTAGGGAACGATATGGTAAATACTGTTGGAGAATAAGCGATTAAGCACATTGGTACTAAAACTTGGTATTTACTTTTTGGACCCTTCTCCCATTTCAGATCGTAATTACCATGCTTTATTGTTTGGTTTTAGCTTTGGTCTGCGAATGAGCTATAAAAGTTGGTAAAAGCGACCTGTAAATTGGTAAGGTATTGCGATTTCGTGTTTTCATCCATGAAGGTCTCTCTTAGGTGACACGTATCTTGGCGGGGCATCATGAGTTTCTATTTGTAGCCAGTGCGGGTCTCTATTGTTTTATGTTATGAACGGTATGGTAAATATCGCTGGAAGAGAAGAGACTAAGGGCAAACCTTTTTTACAGTGGTACGCGCCACTCTTTGTTAAAATGTATTAACAGCTGTATGGTATATAGAGTGCTGACAATCTGCGGATTTCAGTCAGCCGTTTATGCTGGTGCAACCATGATTCCTTTAAAAATAGGCAATTATAACTTTTAATGTGTAGGGAAGGCGACATTAACTGCTTGTTACCACACTTAATGAACTGAGCCTCTGTCTTACTGCATAAGGGTTTATCACTTTTACACATGTCGACATTAAGGAGACGTCTCCTAATTAGGCATGTGTGAGAGTGATAAAACCTTTATCGTATGGGTTGTTGTATCGATCGCGATAACAATGCACATCTTCCAATCGTTGATGTTTACTTACTTTTCCATTTGTGGGTAGAAATTTAGGTGAGGGGACATCAGTAGTGATGGCATTTGTGGGTAGAAAATTTGTTGTTTTGGCTTTCGCCCAAGTGTATAAGAAGAAAATCGTTGTAGGATACCAATCGCCTTGTCCCATAAAATTGTTAGTGTCCCTTTTAGGTCAAAAGATTGGTGTCTTTGCTGTTGCTGAGATATTGAAAAGGGAAAAAGGATTAGAAGCAGATTCCGTTGAACATCATGACGTTAAAAAGGTGTTTGTTTTGTAATGTTTTGTCGAATGTACCGGTTTGTGGTGCCTGTGTACAACAAGATTGTTACCGGCCTTTGGACATGCCTCTTGCCATGGATACGCATGTGGATTCGTAGAGTTTGAGATTTGTGTTTACAGCCATGACGGGTCGCTGTTAAGCCACCCGTATCTTGGCGAGGCATTACGAGTTTGTGTCTGCAGCCATTTTTATGGGTTGTGGTGCCTTAGGCGATTAAAATATTGTCGTTCGCGTGCTTATTGCAGTTTACAAACATAATTTGGTGTTTGACCTTGATGGGTGAAAGAGCCCTTTTTTTGGCGTCGCATCACTACAGCGTGGTTGTAGCCATACCATCCATGGAGAAACGTGCATTAAAGGCGCGGTTACCAACAACGTAGATGGTTTGTTATTTTTTTGCTCTGCCCCAATTGTATAAGAAGAAAAACATATATGTAGGCGTGGTAGCATGGCTTGCTTGCCATCACACTTACTGAACTGACACACTATTTTCGTTACTTTATATTCAATAGTGACACGGTAGCGTTGGTGAAGAATACTAGATTATCTAAACTCACAATCAAATGAATGAATAACTAGATAGAGAAAGGAGGGATGAACACTTCTATAGATAGAAAGGAAAAAGGAAATATTAGATTAGAAGAACAACCAACCCTCTCCAAGGTGTGGAGAGGGGCATGAATACTCTAGAGTAGCCGGCCATATGGACCCTTGATCGATTTTCCATAGCCTTGGGCTTTACTAGCCTATTTAGTTTCCAAATATTACTTTACGAGCTATCAAACGATATAATGGAAGTGACCGACACTTTTTGTGATCCTAAGAATCTCCCCCTAAGGGAGATCACTCCATTTTACAAAAACTTAAACCTAGCATACTATGCTTTGTCTTTAGTCTTGTGCTCGCAGACTTGTTCTCTTTACTTCAGCTTGTGATATGTTGTAGTGGTTATTGACTTTAGGCTTGAGCTTGTTCTATATACCTTGACTTGTATGTGAACTTGAGCTTCTTTAAGATCATCAACCAAGCATAATCTCTTATCATCATCTTGTGATATTGTCGCCGTCTTGTGCACTTGTGACTTTTCGACCGACATGCTCATACTTGGTCTTGAAAGCTTGAATAAGACATCTTTCTTGAAGATCTTTAACTATAACACATTGTCAGTTTGAGAAAGACGTTCGGTATCAGAGTGACGAAAACTTCTTTGAAATTCTTTGACTTTAACACTTCGTCACTTCAAGAAAGACGTACGGTATTAGAGTTGCGGAAGTCTTGAAACATGTACTTGAGTTTCATGATGTATTTATAAATGTCGGTCGAGTATGAGCATGTGGTATTGGGTTCGACTCGTCATCGAGAAACTGCTACCACCGTCAGGGAATCTACATAAATGGGTTAGTGTTAAACAACATATATGGACGAAAATGGCTTTGTCACTTCGTCGAATACGGTTGTAACAACCACGGTTCCCCGTTACTCAGTATAAATACTGCCTGTGATTAGGTAGAATTCCTAAGAATCTCCTTGACAGAGTTTCACAGCTGTACTAGCCGTTCTCATTACCAGAGCGTCTCAAAGCAGACAACACGGTAAGAGTAAACCGGTAAGGTACTATCTTCCTAATTAAGCCGTCAATTCGTGCTCAGCTTTCCTATGCCCAGATACCCTTGTGAGGCTTCCCATGGGCATAAGATTCAAAATTGATTTAGAAAATCAATCGGTGTGTCAAGATGCAAATGGTTTTTATGACACACCATCAGTTTTATCTTTTTCAAAATTTATCAATTCATAAGCTAAACCGAATTGATATCCAGTATCACAAGCTCGATCCTTATAGTATCTCACAAGTCACCTACCAAGAGCTTGTTTGATGTTGGCTCAAATAGGATTTCCATCTTCACTGTGAATACTTAAGTATCACTCGGATGTTCAGGCAAAATCACACGGATAATGCGTAGGAATCGTAATATATTTCTTGTATTTCACATTATGTGAATTAGCAAGCATAATTTTGACAAGTGTCCTAATAAGATTAATGGATGATCTCTTTTGGCTCTAGACTCAATAATAGTGAGGAATAAGCACGCATAGATTTTTGACGACAAGTGGTCCTAATGAGATTTAGTGGATGATCTCTTTTAGAGGCCTCTAGGACCTCAATAGTGCACTTTGGTTTTAGATGATCGGGGAAGCTGTGAGCTACTGCCAACCTAGTTTTTATTATTGTATTTCAATACCAACTAACTCCGGGAGTGGGAAATTTATAGAAAGTGCGCGATTAATCGGTCCAAGAGAAAAAAATAGTAAATCTTTTATGTGAGAGATTCCTTGAGTGTGGCTAGTGAGGTTTGTGCAGTTGCATCACTTAAGTCTATTGAAGGTCATCCTTCATACGACGAATCATCAGATGTGATTCTTGTTCATGGGGAGTTACCCGGGAGCGATGCATTGACCCGGTGAGATCTGCCTAAGTTAATGGGGGAGGGCTTCTATGTCTTATTCAACCCTTTATCTGTAGAACTTATCTTGATAGTTAATAGATCTTCAACCCCTTCAGCGCTGGATAACGTGAGACTTCCATAACGTATAACTGATTAGGGATGTTGTTGCCAGAACGCTAGCTCCATCTCAGTCGGCGAGACTTTTCCCTTTATCTCACTTTAGACTCCTTGAATTTCCATACCTAAGGACTTCTAAGTACTAACGATAATGAAATATCCTTGGTGGATCCCTCTGATCTGGGCTGGAACATAGGTAATGATACCGATAAGAGCATAACCGCGCTTATAACTCAATATTCAATAATTAGAAAATGGTCGGTCTTTGGGTACAGTTCCACATTTCAGCCAACACGTAACTATTTGCTCGCCCCTTCATAATGTGCAAGCGATAATCTAAAGAGAGTTTAGCACATATATGGTTAGCGTACACTACGTATTATCTTAAAAATCACATCTTTATCATAATATTTTATTAAATCGCGAAAACAGTCAGTCTTCCCTTAATCAAAAATGTCCAAATCTCTTATATTTGGACATCAATGATCAAATATTCATGTTCTGGGTAAAAATATGTCCAATTATTAACAAGCCAATATTGGAACATTATAATGCTCCCACCTCAAATTATGAGGGAATAAAATGGTGTGTGTTTGAGTACGTTAATTTGTAAAAAAATTTAGATTTATTAATAGAAATTCTTGAAAACTCTTACTCAACCCACCATATATGCCTGAATTATGGTCTACACAATTGATTTACATATTCACATGAATTATTATATTACGAGAATGGACCTTAAATAAGAAGGACACAATATGACAAAATCATATTGCCCTTTCCAGCAAAGCTCGTAGGGTCTTCCCCATATATCCTCTCCATAAAAGTTGTCTTAAGCTTCCGCCCTAACCAGCAAACCTTCTTGAGAGATTTAGAGCATTCTGGCAAGCCGTTCAAGCAGTCTTGATGTATAAAGCCAAATATCTAAAGTACCACAATTAACCCTTTCAAGAATTTGATACGCAACACTAAAAGTCAATTAAGTCCCCGATGAGTGCCATTTCTCTCAGTCAGGATAACGATGATATAAATTGTAACACCAAAGTCAACTAAGTCCCGGAAGTAGACATTTCTTCCTACAAGATACTGACTATCTAAAGGAATCATCATACCTATGTGTACCTCTATTATCAAATATTTCTACTTCTTTTTAGAATAATCATAGAGATTGACCGGTCAGGTAAAACACTAAATGAATCAAAAAAGAACACGTTATCACAACTTTAAATATAATTATTCTCCGCAACACAACCCCTTGTACTCAAATAATGCATACTAAAATGGTATTCGAGATGTCTCATTCCCCATGAGGTGTTCGAAATAGTGCCCCGAAAGAAACGTAAGAATGCCTAAATCAAAAGAAGCTAACCATGGGGGGAAGACAAGTTCAAAAGAAGGCCAATGGAGATCTATCATGGTTACATCTACTCCTTCCAAATTCCCCCCGGTTGCTGGGTTCAGACACCCGTCGGAATCAGCAAAACCTTTGTACGCACACATACTCAATAACGTGTTTGAATAATAATAAGCTTAGATCCTATCTCCGTAAGAATCAACTTCAGGCATTTTAAAAACTATAAAGAATTACCAAACATTCCTAAGTCATTTTACAACTAGAAGGTGTTGGCAATATTAAACGAATGTAGTATAAAGATCCTAGAGCTCACTAAGTCTTTTTATTGCAAATAAGTCCTAAAAAGTATGAAACAAGATGACATCTAAAGCCCGTGTATTAATAATAAATAACTCTCTTTAATTGTATCCGTCCCATTATCAAAAACTTTATCCGTTTATTCTGTGACTTATTTTGAAAGACCATTTTAAAAGATTATTTGATGACGATTTCTTCCTTTCAAGTAATGATCCGTTTTCTATATAAAGAGTTGTTGTCATTGTTTGAGTGGTTTAATTGTCTTTGAAAATCTTTTTGTAATTATTGAAAACACTGATTCATTGCGAAGACAACTTTTTACCAATAAAAATAAGATTTCTCTTATTTTAACACATAAGCGCACTGACACGTACACTTATGGAATATAGGAAGGACGGGTTGTGATGCAAAGTAATCACAAGCCTTTGCATGGTCATAAAGAGACCATAGTGGGCCCGAAGAATTAATTTCCGTGTTAGCTAAGTTTTCTTTTTGCAATCCTTGCCTTTTTAAGATGAAGACCGGGTTGCTTCTTTGGAAAAAAAAGCAAGCCAATTTTGGCATGTTTAAAATATCTTTTAAACATCTGCTCGAACTTCATTTACAAGCCTCGGTATCATTATTAAAAGACATTTTTTAAACCCGTAAATGGTTATCGATTTTCAGAAGACATGCCATGGATCCATATTTTTATATTTTTCTAATTTTTTAATTTTGTATTTTGTTTTTAATATAAAAAAATTTATAAGGAGAGAAAAATCTTTTTTGTGTTTTTGTGATTTTATATATATATAATATACAAAGGATATAAGAATAGGTACCACCACTATTTTTCGGCTTCATCTGCCAGTTCTTTCAGAGTCTCAGGAGTAAAACTTCTCATCCCCAGCTTGTCGATAAGGAATTTAATTCTTTCTCGACATAGAGCCTTGGTGAAGATGTCCGCCAACTGGTATTCCGTTCTGACAAAGTAAAGCTCGACGACTCCATTCTCCACTTGAACTTTTATGAAGGATAACTGATGTCCGATATCTTAGATCGAAATGTTGAACATTGATTTCAACATAAAGGCAATAGCACTTTTGTTATCACAGTACTTTAGAATTTTATGAAATCCAAGGCCATAGTCGGAAAGTTGTGATCTCATCCAAGACTTGAGCACTACAATCACAGACTAGGCTATATATTCAACTTCCGTACTAGATATCGTAGCGCTTTTCTGCCTTTTTGATGACCAGCTAACAAGTCTGTCTCCCATCAGTTGCATACTTCCAGATGTACTACGTCTTGTATCTTGACAACCCGCATGATCAGCATCTACAAAAGCTGTTAAAGCAATAGCAGAATCCTTTGAGTACCATAGTCCCTGATTAACGGTTCCTCTTAGGTATAGAAAGATTCTTTTTACAGCATGTAGGTGCTTTTTGGTAGGTCGTTCCTGATACCGAGCACACATATAGATAGCATATACCAGGTCTGGTCTACTGGATGTTAGATACATAAGGGTGCCAACCATGCCATGATAATGTATAGGATCAACAACTTCCCCTTGTGTATCCTCATCCAGTTTGGATTTCTCCACCATTGGAGTATCCACTGGGTTACAAGATTCCATTCCATATTTCTTAAGTGATTCTAGAGCATATTTTGATTAGTTTAAAAAGATGCCTCTATGACTCTGTGAAATTTGTAGTCCTAGAAAAAAATGATATTTTGCCCATCATTGTCATCTTGAATTTAGAACACATTATCTCAGAAAATTTATCACATAGTTCAGTAGTAGTAGAAGCAAAAATAATATCGTCAACATAGATTTATACCAGGAGGATATCTTTGCCTATCTGCTGATGAAAATATGGGAATCAATCGTGCCTTTTGATAACCCTTGAGATAGCAAAAACGATGACAATAAGATCATAACCACGTGCGTGTGCCTGTTTCAACCCATAAAAGCCTTCTTCAGCTATACATAGTTATTAGGATTGAGCCTGGATCCACAAATCCCCGTCCGGTTTGTCTAACATAGACATCTCATGCCAAATGCCATTTAAAAATGGCCGTCTTCACATCCATCTGTAAGAACGATCATAAATCATATGAGCAGCAAAACGCGAGAAATATCTGAACTACCGCCTCCTTTTAAGGTCCCCACCCCCCCCTAGCCACGGGAGCAAAGGATTCTTCAAAATCAATTCCCTGTTCCCGACGGTATCCACGAGCTACCAACCTAGCCTTGTTTTTCAAGATTCCTCCCAATTCATCCAATTTCACCTTATAAATCCATTTTAATGTGATGACCATCACTTTATTTAGAGGAGAAACAAGTTCCCATACTTCAAGACGTTCGAATTCATGAAGCTCTTCTTGCATTGCCTCAATCCAACATGATTGAGTTAATGCTTCTTTATACGTCTAGTCTCAACTGAAGTAGAAGGCATCATATTAACATTATAAGTGGATGTGGAACTTGATGGTTTCGTGTTATTTTAGGATAGGTGATGTGGAGTTTGCGCGGTTTTAATTTGTTTGATAAGAATCGAGTTAAAAATGAGGTGTCGGGGAATGTTTAATTTGATTGATGGGTATTGTTTGAGTAATGATGATAATTAACTTTAGGGATTTTGTGTAATGAAAGGAGATGGAGTGGTGTGAGCCATTAGGTAAAGTGCTTTATTGCGAGAAATTTTAAGTGGAATGTTGGTTGTGATGTGGTTTCGCAAACGGGGTTGTTGGACTTTTATGCAAAGGTAGGAGATTTGAGTTGTGGCTAATAATTAATGCAATGGTTTCAGCTGTTAGTTAGCATATTTGGGTTTGTAAAAGACGCGCAAAATCTGATTCATAGTATGCGGGAAAAGAATTCCGTTAACATGGAATTCTATCATGATCGATCACATACTAGCTAGCTATTCCAAGAATGTGGTCTCATGGAATGTAAAGCTGGACAACTTAGTTTAGCTGAAGCGTTACTCAACAGAACTATACCCACCCATGAATGATGTATATAAATGGGTCAGTTTCTGAAATAAAAGAACCAATTAGTCCCATCCCACATCGGCCAAAAATGCAAATAAACATAGCAAATGGTTTTTCACTAGATATAGCCGCCTGTTACTACGTGTCTGATTTGTTGATAATTAAACTATATATATAATATAAAATAAATATAATCTAAAAAACTACAATAATCAATAAAACCGGGAAGTAGTATAGAATGTTCCCGGGTCGTTTATCCCCAACGAGGCTGGACTGGAGAATCGATACAGTCGAAAGATTGGAGTTTGAATGAGAGAAATGATTTGAGAGTGTGGAAAGCTAAGTTAAACAACAACAAACAAAAACGATTAAGAAAAACCTAAAAATTATGAAATTAAGCTGAAAAACGAGAGCACGAATCCCGAACAAAGGGTCAAAAACCTAAATTTTGCAAATTTAACCCTAAAACAAATTTAAAAGCTAAATTAGATTCTAAATGACAAATAACGAAGTTTAAAAAAAACTAGACTGAAAACGGAGGTCGTTTGACCCAAAAACGAGTCAAGACAAAAACCGTACCCGAGCCCCGTTCTTTAAAAATCAAAAAGTTACAAAAATGACCCTACGAAAATTTTTGCATTTTTCCTACGTAAAATATGACTAAAGAAAATTTTCTAAAAAAGAAAAATATTTTTTTGATAATTTTTATATTTTTTATGAATTTTTTAAACTTTTAACTAAATTAAATTATAAAAAATACTAAACTATTTTTAAAAATTCTGAAAAATTTACCTAAAATCCTACCTAAGAAAAATAAGAAACCCAAAACTCGGCTTATAAATAAGCCCGAAATAAGCTGGAAACAGCTTATAGCTTAAATGGGAAAAAACACCTTAAATACTAAACCACTTGGGACTCTAACGTAGAAGTCCCAAGGGCGCAGCGGTAAGACTTGTATGAAAAGGGAGGTGTATCGAGGGTAGAGGCCCGGGTTCGAGTCTTGCTCACCCGGGTTTCCCCTTGTCTCCTCTTTTTTTTTATGAAAACTTTTTAAACAAACTTGTTAAGCTCATTGAGCTTAACAATTTTCACAACTACAACTTTCTTTGAAAAGCTAAAAATAAGCTGAAAAAGGCTTTTTAAAATGGACAGTAAGCTTAAAGTGACTAAAAGGAAAAAAATGGCTTATGGCTTTTGGACTATTAACACAAAATAAGCAAACAAAGTTGGAAAAAGAGCATACACAGCTTAACACACCAACAATAAGAAACTCTAGGAACAAATTAAGCAAATGAAAGAAGCCCAATAAGCCAAAAACTTAGCTTAAGCACTCAGCAGTACTAACTTTAAGAGTTAGTACTGCTAGGTTGTGGCTTTGGACTTTAAATCACAATAAGCAATGGGAAAGTGCTCAATAAGCTATCTAGGGTAACTAACACACCTAATAAGCAACTAAGGATGCAAAAACAACAATTAAAAAGAACTAAATAATCTGGAAAAAAATAAGCTATATCCTAAACTATGCTAATATAAAACAGTCAAGGACCTACTTTAAGCTTAAAAATAAGCTACCTATAGGATGTCCTAAGGTCTGAAATTAAGGGGGCTTATCAAAGAGCTTATGGGCTTTTTAGAAAAGCCAGAAACTCATGCTAAAGTTAACAAATGAGCTAGAGAGAATGGCTTGAAAATGGTGTCTAGCACCAGGGCAACTAAGCTAAAACAAGGGGCTTAATTTGACAGCTTATTTTAAGCTGTCAAATAAGCGTAAAATTAAAAATTAAGCTAAAACAGATTTAACATGGCCTAAGGTGAACTTGTGCTCAAATTTTAAACTCATAAAAACACTTTTAAGCTGCTGATTTTTGTCTTTGAAAAAGGGAAAAAGACACCAAATTGTTGGCAGTTTTGACTTAGGGAGTCAAATGACTCAAAGCACTTTTAACAACAAAATTATACACACTAGGAACACTTTTTGGAACTAAAACTCAAGGATACAAGAGCTTAACCAAATAAGCTCTTGTATCACTCAAAAATACAACAGACCTAAAGAGCAACTAAATAAAAAATGAAAAACAGTTTTGAACTTAAAAACTTGGGAAAAGCAGACCAAAAAGGGCTTAATGTATTAAGCCAAAGTTGGCCTTATGACCCCAACCCATGTCATTCCCTTTTTTGACCCACTTTAGACTTAACCCAAACACCCCTTTATATTTTAAGACTGATTTTAAAACATATAAGAACTGTTTTAAGCTCAAATTTTAAAGAATATACTAATTATGCCAATATTATAGCACTAAAAAAGTGAAAAAGCAAACATAAGACTTGAAAATCTAATAAGCTAATCAACAAAAATAAGCTATTCTAGGCAGTTTTGAGCAATTTGCATGTAAATGAAATAAGAGCAACTAGAAAGCATATTTAAGCATCACTAAACACAAATAAGCACAACAAGCCATCAATAAGCTAAATAAGCAGTGCTACTCAGTAATTTTTTAAGAAAATTTAAAGAGAAGCGCATACCTTTATCCTTCGCTCAAAACAGGATTTTGAATACCTATAAGCTCTAAAACCTACCCAAAGCTTATAAAAGCTTAACTAAGAAACCAATGAGCCATCCATTATTGCTCATTCATCCACAGCTTATCAAACAGTAACTTTTCCTTCTCTTTTGAATTTTCCTTAAATTTTTGTATCAAAGTTGAAAACAGATTATATAGAGCTTATATTAAGAGCTTATAAGGTTGTTAAAGAAACTCAAGTAACTTAGACACAATGTAAGATTAAAGCTGAATTTTCATTAAAAAAGAAAGTACAAGTACATAAAAGAAACTAAACTGAACTAAAACTTAACACACTAAAAAACTAACTCAAAACTAAAAACTACTCTTTTGCCTCAAGGGGCTTACAACAGCTTAAATAGTAAAAACGAGCTAGGGTTTGCACTCTTGGTGTGCTTCTTTGCTTCACTTGTTGTGCTAGTTTGTAGACACAAAAACAGCTGTGTGCTTGTTGTGAGAGTAGAAACTCAAAGCAATCCTAGCCCTTCATTTATTTTGGTGCCCAAGGTCTCAAATCCAAACCCTTGATCGAATTGTGGGTTTATGGATTGCCAGCTTGGCATAGCCCATGTGGGGGTGGGGTTTAGTTATAGTGATGGTTTTAGATGGATGTGGGGAGGTCAACGAAGTTGAGAGGGACAGGTTTGGGGTTTAGGAACTTTGGCGGGAAAGGAAGTGTAGGAGATATACAGTAATTTAAAACCAGGGGTGAAGTTTGGTGATTTGTCACATATAGTCCTTCAAGGTTATATCTCTTTTTGCATCACACGTCCTTGTGTTTTTACAAGTTTTGAAACTTTGGCAGAAACACCCCTTGAGAGTTATAAAGGGTATTACACCACAAGTCCTTGTGGGTTACATCTTTAGGGACTTGGCAGACTTGGCCCTTGTGGTTAATACTTTGATGTATTGGCAGATTGGGTCCCTCACAATCATTTTTCCTCTTTTCCTTTATAAAATAAGTTAGGGACTTGGCAGAATTGGTCCCTAAACTTATTTTTCTTCACTTTTTGACTTTGGATTTGTCGGGGTTGACTTTGGTTGACTTTTTGACACTTGGGCTTTGTCTTGACTTTGTCTTTTCCACGCTTTTCCATTCCGTGTCCGATTTTGTCGTTTTGGCTTTGTTTTTCGTCCTTTTCTTAGATATCCGTTCCTTCACAACACAATTAGCAAAACAAGCATATTTTTTGGCATTTTCAGTCCGTTTTTGGTTATTTTAACTTGTTTTTAAAGGTAAAAGGTGTGTGTAATTAAACACATACCAACCTCCTTAAACTTCCATCAGCTTTGATGATTTGAAAGTATCCATCTTTCCTTCTTTGATGATTTTCCAGTCAACAATGATTGGGGACTTAGTGGCTAGTGGTATAGCATCAATTGCTACCTCATCATCAGGAACTTTCTCCATATGCTTTTTCATTTCTGCTTCATCATCCACTTCAGCTTCTACATTCTCATCTATCTTTTGCTTCTTTGAATTATCAGACTCAAGTTCTTCTCCTATTCTCTTAGAACTTCCTCCTGCCTGGCTTTTACTTCCTTTCACAACCTTTGTATCCATAGGAACAAATGAATCTACCCACTTCACAGTATTATCAAATAACATCTGAATTTCTTCAAAACTTTTGTTCTTTAATTGACTATGCTTGTAATTAGCCATATTTTTCAAATAAGTACACATTTAATTCCCTTTTGGGATTTGGTTGGTGGTTTTCTTTTAATCTATTCAGCTCTAAGCTTTGCAAAGTGCTACTTCCTTTTGTCCATGAGGTCTACAAATAGTTTTGATCTTTCTTCAATGGTCAACTCACCCTGTTCTTCTGCTTGTAGTCTTTGAGCTAACTCATAAGTGCCGCCATCCATAGCTGTGTAGTATTATTCCATGATATTAAGTTACCTCTTCTTTGTTTGTCTTGCCAGCCTTTCCTCTTTTCTATTCAACTTGCATTCTTCTTTGAAGTCTTTGAGAATTTCTTCACTCACAAAAAAGAATTTGTGCTTTCTTTTTCAAAGGGCTTTTGCAGGCTCAACCATTTTTCCCTGCCCTTGTCTTTAGCCTGTTAGAAGTTGTGATGGTTGTGGATGTATGTTGTTGTAAATTCATGGCTCCTTGACTACAACCCTTAGCTTGGGTTGGTAACCAGCAGTTGTAGTTGTTTCATGTAGCAGCTTAGGTTTAACTGCTTTGATCTCTATTAGGGTCTGAGCTAGAGTCAACCATCAACAGTTGTTGTAGTACTAGCAGTAGTAACTTCAGCAGTACTAACTACCTTTTCAACCTCAACTTCCTCTTCATCAAAAACTCCTGTATCAAACATTAAATATTCATCATTTCTCTCCTAAGCCTCATCAACCAAAGTAACCTCTACATCAGCATCAAGATCAGTAATTGTCCTCCCCTGTTTGGATGCATCCTCCTAAGCACACAAACCTTCATCTTTAGAAGAAACAACTTGTGCAGATCTACCAACCTTCCTTAACCTTTTAAGCCCTGGAGTTCTTGACTTATTCCTCCTTTCTAGCTTCTTGACCCTCTCCTTTAATTTAGTAATCTCTGCAGCTTGAGAGGTCTTTATGTTCTCTAAGTCAAGAACTCTTTGTGACAAGTTGGTACAAACTTCCATCAATTCATTTAGTTTTAATCTATCCTCACCACTGAGTAGTGGATCATTGGAATGTACATGTACATGCTCCTCATTGGCAGCCTCATCAGTGATAGGCTTTGTAAAACCACTGGGTTGAGGAACCTCAGTGTCTTTCCTTTGTTTCCTCCTTGGTTGTTTCTTCTAGGGCTGTGATGTAGATGGTTAAATAATAGTAGGTATGTGTTGAGGATCAGTTGGTATTTCTGAACCCTCATCTAATTCTTCAGGAGCTTGAACCATCATAGTTTCAAATAAAGGGGTAACCCTCCCAAAAAAACCTTTTCCTTCTCTCTTCATATTAGCAAAGACCTTCTTAGTGTGAGAAGGTGTAACATAAATTTCTTTATGTTTGGTCATTCCTTTAACTTGTTTATCTAGGAACACTTGCACAAACCTTGGATACATTAGAAATTTAACTCCACCCTCCAAGTTCTTCACCATATTATCAAAAATGTACTTAGAAAAGTTGAATTTTTGGTTTGTGGCAAGACAGATGATAGTAGAGGCCATAGTGCTACTAAATTCATTCCAAGCAGTAGTCTTAGCACTAAGGCATTGCAGAATTATATGGATAAGAAATTTCCATTGAGGTGAAAAGAAAGCTTTATAGAATGTAAGCTTTTGTGTAAGATTTTCATACCCTATTCTTTCTAGTTCTGCAAAAATGGTAGCATTGGGTAGACATTCAGTACCTTCAGCATCTTTTAATTGAAGAGCTCTTCTCACACTCGTCTTAATGACGATCACCTTCTTCCCATCTACTAGGGCTTGTATCTGCACTTCCCCATTGACGGTTTTTGTCTTAGCAGTAGCCCAAAACTACTTAATGCATGAAGTATAGATGGTAGGATTCACCGTTAGCGCATATATGATAGAACTTGCATTTAGAAAATCAATAATTCCCTCAAACCTATCACTTTCTTTGGGTTTCTCCAAAAATGCAACCAAATTATAAGTTTCAGCTAACTTTAGGTTCGACATTGTGTTGGGTTTTAATGATGAATGATAAAATTGAGTTAGGGTTTATGATTAGAGAGTATATCAAAGTGTAAAATTGATCAAATGAGTGATTGAAACCCTTTAATCGATAGTATGTACTTATGAAATCACCCTCAACATCATTAACTTAAACTGGCAACATTAACTAAGTTTAGCAGTAGTAAGTGTATGCCTGGCAGCATTAACTTAACCAGCAGTAGTAAGTTTATTCCTAACAGCATTAACTAACACTGGCAATAGTAAGTGTATGCCTAGCAACAATAACTTAACCAGCATTAGTAAGTTTATGTCTAACAGCATTAACTTTGAGTCACCAGCATTAACTCTAATTTTGTTCCAAAAAGTATTTCCATCATCAATTTTGATTCTCACAAGCTCTCTTTCTGTTTTTTTCTACTATATCTCTCAATTCTTTTTCGCATGATCACTTGCTCTTGTTGTTTAGTTTCAACACATTCTCTTTTGTTTTTCATTCTCACTTCTTTTTGCATTAGTCACTCTGTCTTATTTTATTTTGACAATCTCTCTTTTGTTTTTTAGCTCTTACTATTCTCGCATTTCTTTTTTGCTCACCAATTCACTAAATTGTTTTTCATTCGTCATATATCTCTCTTTTCATTCCCATCCAATTTCTTTCATTTCTCATATTTTATTGATAACAAACAGAAACTAGTAGTATTAAATAACAACATTAATCATTGGCTGTTTTTAGAGTATTAAGTTATAAACTAGTAGCACTAATTATACTTACTAGTAGAAAGTTAGTCCAACAGCACTAACTTGTATTTCATCATTAGCTGTTGTTCCATTCCATTTCAAGCATCATTTGTGCATAATCCGCTGCATATTACCTCATAACGAATTATAAGAGGTTACGCATTCCAATACTTGCTTTAGATATTGAAATCTGCTATACATCAAGAAATGCTTTTGTGAGCAAATTCTACCAAACATTATGATCTATAGTGAATTTTTTCATCTAAAAATAAGCTTCTTTTATTGGAATCTCTGATAAAGGATTACTAAATATCAATGTGCTTAGTCTTTGAGTGAAATACTGGATTCTTAACTACGCAGATGGTGCTTTCTTTGTCATTGAAAATCTTGGTATTCATGAAATTGTATCCATAATCCAGTATTTAATTTTGAATCCAGAGAACTTGTCCATGACAACCAGCAGCAACCAAATATTCTACTTTAGTAGTAGAGTTGGCAACTATAGTTTGCTTCTTGCATTGCCATGAAATCAATCTGCTTCCAAGAAATTGACAACCTCCTGTTGTGGATTTCCTGTCTAAACTTGCACCAGCATAGTCACTATCAGAATAAGCTTCCAAATCAAATGGTGAGTCCTTAGGATACCAAAGGCCCAATTTAGGTTGACCTTTCAAGTATCTAAAGATTCTTTTCACAGCATAAAGATGTGAAACTTTAGGTGTGACTTGGAATCTTGCACAAGCACATACAGCAAACATTATATCAGGCCTTGAAGATGTTAAATACATCAATGAGCCAATCATTGATCTATATAAGTAAACATCAACATCTTCAGCTTCTGCATCCTTGAGCAATGGCTTTGAAGTCTCCATAGGTGTACTTGCTGTCTTCACAGTTGAAAAACCAAACTTCTTCAAAATTTCATCCACATACTTGTCTTGACTGATGAAAATCCCATCATCTTTCTGTGTCACTTGTAGTCCTAAGAAGAAAGTAAGCTCACCCATAGAACTCATCTGGAACTTCTTATGCATTAATTTCTCAAACTCAGTGCATAAACTCTTCTTAGTAGATCCAAAAATGATATCATCTACATATACTTGAACTAGTAGAATATCACCTTTGACTCTTTTAATGAACAAAGTCTTATCTATCTGACCTCTCTGAAATCCATTGTCCAATAAATAGGTAGATAAAGTCTCATACCAAGCTCTAGGAGCTTGATGTAGACCATATAGTGCCTTTTCTACCTTATAAACTCTGTCTGGGAACTTTGGATCTTCAAACTTTAGAGGTTGACAGACATAGACTTCCTCTTCAATCTTGCCATACAAAAATGCACTCTTCACATCCATCTGATACACAACAAAGTTTTTGAATGAGGCATAGGCTAAGAATAGCCTAATTGCTTCAATTCTAGCAACTAGAGCAAAAACCTCATCATAATCTATTCCCTCTTCTTGAGTGTAACCCTGTGTAACCAACCTTGCCTTGTTTCTAACCACAATACCTCTTTTATCTTTCTTGTTTCTGTAGATCCATTTTATTCCAATTGCCCTCTTGCCATATGGTAAATCAACTAAAGTCTAAACCTTCTGCAGTTTAAACTGTAGAAGCTCATCTTGCATTGCTTCTATCCAGCTTGGATCTGTCAAAGCTTGAATTACCTTCTTGGGTTTTACTTGTGATAGAAAACAAGCAAACAGACAATTCTGAAAATCTTTATGGTTGATCCTCTGTTGCACTGAACTAATCATACCATATCCAGTCACACTCTTTGTCATTCTTCTGGTTTGAGGTGCTGAATGTATATCTCTAATGATTTGTTCAAGTGGATGATCCTTGTGAATTCTGGTAGTTGGAGTAGGACTGACAAGGATATGTGTATCCAAATTAGTCATGTCAGCCTCTGCATCAACATTTTCATCATCATCTAAATAGAAATTTTCTTCCAAATTAGGCATATTTGGATCATCAACACATCCATAGACTATATTCTCATCAACAACATTATCTTCTATGCTAGCAGTATTAACAGTTGAACTAACAGTATTAATATTGTTAGTACTGTTAACACTTTCATCTTGCTCTTGATTAACTCTTGTCTCCTCTGTATTTGGCACCTCACTATCTTCATTCTCTATATGTTCAACATCCTTCTTTTCTTCCCCCCTTGATGGTTTGAATCCAACATCAGGAGAATCCTTTGAACTAGAAGAGAATGGTGGATCTTGAGTCAAAAATGGTAGCAGTATGTAATCTTTGCTAGGTACTGTCTCTACTCTAGCTTTACCTGCATTTTCACATGCTTTTGTACCTGGAATACCATTAGATTGATTCCCTGCAACAACTGGCTCATAATTCATAGATTTTGTTAAAGCATCTATATCAAAAAAGCCAATTAGGTCCATTTCCTGTAATATTAGGTGTTTCTTCACTAAACATGACATGCAGGTTCTCTTCTACTATCCTAGTTCTACTGTTAAATACCCTGAATGCTTTGTTATTGGTAGAGTATCCTATAAAGAAACCTTCATTAGCCTTTCCATCAAACTTGCCTAGATGATCTATGGTATTAAGGATTGTAACAAGACACCCAAATTGTCTCATGAAGCTTATGGCAGGTTTTCTACCTAGAAAAAGTTCATAAGGGGTCTTGTTGTGAGGCTTGATAACTAACACCCTATTTTGGACATAACAAGTAGTATTAACTGCTTCAGCCCAGAAAGTTGTTGGCAATTTTGAATCAGCTAGCATAGTCCTAGTAGCCTTTATTAGTGTCCTATTTTTCCTTTCTGCTACTCTATTTTGTTGTGGAGTCCTAGCAACACTAAACTCCCTCTTAATACCCTTTATTTCACAGAACTGATTCATGACTTTATTCTTGAATTTAGTCCCATTGTCACATCTAATCACTTTCACCTTAAGGTCTATTAGATTTTCTATGCCAGTAATAAATGTTTTAAGGATTTCACAAGTTTCATGCTTAGTGGCTAAGAAGAAAACCCAACTAAACTTACTATAGTCATCTATGACAACTAGGCAGTACATCTTTTTCATTAGACTCTTTACAAATGTTGGGCCAAACAAATCGATATGCAACATTTATAAAGGTTGGCTGATTGAGCTTACAATCTTGGTCTTACAAGAGGATTTATGTTGCTTACCTTTATGACAAGCAACACATGTATGATTATTTTCAAAAATCTTTGAGGGTAAACCTCTTACAAGGTTTCCCCTGACTAGTTTGTTCATAGTTCTTAAATTTATATGCCTAGGCCTTCTATGCTAAAGATTAGATTCATCTAATGTGGCCTTTGCAAAGAGACAAGTTAGACCTCTTGAAGGGACAATATTCTTTAAATCAACATTGTACATGTTATCTTTTCTAGGAACTCTAAGAAAGACATGATTTTTATCAAGTAGCTTAAAGTCAGGAGACAAAACAACACATTCAGTATCTGTAAAAAGAACACAGTTTTTCTTGTCACACATTTGTGAGACACTAAAAGGTTAAACTTAAGCTCCTTAACAAAGTACACATCTTCAAAATCCAATTTACTTGTACTGATATTACCTTTACCAGTGATTTTACCTCCTTTGGGATCTCCTATCAATTACTCCTTTTTCCTGCAATTCTAGCTGTGGATTGTCATGCACAAAAAGTAAGAGAATCAGGCTCTCTTGGGGACCCAAGCCATTACAGACTTAGATCTTCCTTGTGCATCAACATAGTTAAATCTTTTAAAGTTCATTGATGCACCATTGTGTCTGGAGACATGGTCTAAAACTTTTTGCTTTGGTCTCCAAACCCAACATGCTGAGGCCTTAACATCATTAGCCTCATTTCCCTTATTTTCACTTACTACTGATTTTGGCCCAACAGTAGTAATATTTCTTCTAACAGTATTAACTTTTTCATTTAAATTACTGTTCTTATTTGTTGTAAACTTGTTAAAGGGCCTTCTAACATGTGAATGTGCTCTATTAAAAACATTTGATACTGTCCTTGCACTATTCACTATTGGTCTTAGGTAGGCAGTATTAATTGGTCTGGCAGTATTAACTGATACTGCTGCTTTTGAAGAGTTTTGCCTAGCAGTATTAAGTGTTTTATGGCCAAATTTCATTAAGACTGCTTTTGGAACAAAATTTTCTTTTGGATAAGGGTGAGTCAATCTTTGAGAATTTTGGTGATTCACCCTACTAGCATTGTTTCATACAGGTTTTTCTACCATTTTCTTTTCATAAAAATCACAATATTTGATTAAATGGTTAAAACTGCCACACATATAGCATGCTTTATTTTTAAACTCAAAATTACTTCCTAATTTCGGAGTTATCAAATTATTCCAGTTTCTCTTGTTACCTCTAGGACTTTGATTGTTTTTCCTAGGGTATTTAGCTTGCTTATTATTCTCTACCTTATCAACACACTCCCTGGGTATTTTTACATGCTCATTAGATTTAACAAATTCTACTTTAGTAAAACTAGGTTTTCTCTGTTTAGACTTAAACTCAGTCTCATTCTCATCCTCACTGTTAGATATCTAGTCTTCAATAAGTGGTTCACTAACAGACTTAGGTTTTGACTCAATAGTCTTAACTACAGGCACACTAGTTATTGACTCACTAAAAATATATTCTTCCTCATCAGCAAGTACCAAATTAGGTTTATAGGGCATGAAGTTCCTAGTATAGGGAGGTAGAACTGCATGATACCCTTCACCTATTTTGTACTTATCATTCACCTGACTATCAAACACTTAACTATCAACCACTTAACTATCATACCCTACACCAGTCTTGAACTTATCACTTACTTGAATCTTTAACAGTTTACTTAGATTCTTAGATGAATTTTCAAACTTTTCTAAGATAAGTTTTAAATCATCTCTTTCCTTTTCAGCTTTTTCAAATTTCTTTCTAAGCTCTTTTAGTGCATTATCTCTCAACATAAT
>BQNB010105700.1:0-23546 GCA_026074375.1 Tanacetum coccineum
CCATTAAGTGGCCGGCCTAAAGAGGTGTAGGAGGAAGGGATAAGATCAAATTTTTGGTAGATAAATAGATGAGATATTCTCATAATTTTAATAACCAATTACCAAAAATCTCTCCCTCTCTCTCTTGTAAAAACCACGGGACAAACAAAACACCCATCTAGGGGTTTTGTTTTTTCTTGATCTATTACTTTGATTCTAGTTTTTTCAAAGTATATTCCAAGGTTACGGGTTTAAGGACTAGCATCCAAGAGGTATACGGTGAAGTGTAGTGTGGATAATCATAAAGGTGATATACTTTGGTCACTTGGTTTCTTGGATAGATCGTGTACAAGAGAAGGTTGTTCTTTGATTCTATCGATCACACTACAAAGGTAACAATCGTTGTTATTTATTTGATTGATCATATGACTCTATGGATCCGTTGATAGGTGCATGTTCGTTGCATTTATATTTGTTTATATGATATTCTTTTATCTCAGCACCTTTACATCATCTCTCACATTAGAACTTCGATACCATCAACTTGCTTTCCAAGAAAAATATTGTGAATGACCTTCTAAAATCAAAATTCGTCAAAGATCATTATTGTTCTTCTTGTGAGTTGGGGAAAGCTAAACGTAGTTCTTTCAAGACTATACTACCCCAAACTCAAAAGGACGGTTACACCTTCTACACAAGGGCTTATGTGGTCCCATGCGAGTAGAAAGTATAAATGAAAAGAAATAGATTCTTGTGATTGTCAATGACTACTATAGATACATATCGACTCATTTCTTGAGGTCTAAGGATGAAACACTAGAGGTTCTTATCAACTTTCTAAGAATGATTCAAAGAGGTCTTCAAGCTTAAGTTAGAACTAATAAAGGTACATAATTTTAAACAAGACTCTGCAAACCTATTTTCAAGAAAAAGGCATTAAACACCAAACGTCAATTGCTTGAAAACCTAAATAGAACAGCGTTGTCGAAAGATGGAACCGTACTCTAGTTGAGGTTACTCAAACAATGCTCTCTACTTTAAATCTACCACTATTCTTTTGGGCTGAAGTAATTGCAACTGCATGTTATACCCAAAATCATTCACTCGTAATCCATCGACATGAAAAAACACCATACCACATACTCAATGAAAGAAAACCTACTATTTTATTCTTTCACATATTTGGCTTCTTATGCTACATTGTCAAAGATGGTGAGAATCTTGACATGATGAAAGATAAAGGTGATGCATATATTTTTGTAGGGTATGCTACTCAGTCAAAATGATATAGAGTATATAACAAGAGAACAAGATTGATAGTCGACACTATTTATGTCAATTTTGACGAATTGTCACAAATGGTGTCAGATCATGACAGCTCTGCCCTCGCTCCACAATTTTAAGAAAATGTGTCTGAAGACAACACTTTAGGCCCCGAACCCTAAAGTCAAGAAAATGTTCCTATAACAGACAAGACTGTAACAACGTCACTTAAAGAGATGGAAATTTTATTTGGTCCGATGATCGATGAATATTTCAATTGAGCTACTCAAGTTGTGTTAAAGTATTCCGTTGTTACTACTGCCGATGCATCTGATAAATGTCAACAACCAAACACAACTCTGTCTACTTCAACAACTATTAATGCAGATTTAACTCAATTGGATATTCAAACAACACCTGAACCTACAACTCAAGAACAAACTAACAATGTTGATGGAAACATTTATCAAGCAGAACATGCACAGTTTGAAGAAGATGAATTTATGAACCCTTTCGGTACATCGCTACACGAAGTGGGAGAGTCATCCTCTCACCATGTTGATCCGTCAAACATGCATACATTCTACCAACGATACCCTTCTGAATACCGTTGGACAAGATACCATCCATTGGAACAAGTTCATAGAAATCCTTCACATCCAGTTAGAACAAGACGATTGCTAGACACTGATGACAAAATGTGTATGTTTACACTCACCGTGAGTCGAGTATAACCAAGAACATCAAAGAAGCAATGGTTGATCATGCATGGATTGAAGTGATGCAGGAAGAACTTCATCAGTTTGAACGACTAGATGTTTAGGAGTTAGTCGACATAACAAATGACAAAAATGTTATCAACATGAAATGGCTGTGGAAAAACAAACATGATGAAGAAAAAACTATATTCCATAACAAAGTATGTCTTGTAGCTAAGGGATACCGTCAGGAAGAAAGAATAGACTTCGAAGAATCATTTGCACCAGTTGCTCGATTAGAAGCAGTCAGGATATTCGTTGCGTATGCTGCACACAAATCATTTCTGTCTACCAGATGGACATTAAGACATCTTTTCTTAACGGACCTCTAAAGGAAGAAGTGTACATCAGTCAACCAAATGGATTTGTAGATCCACATCATCCTGAAAAAGTATACCGTCTCAAAAAGGCACTTTATGGACTCAAGCAAGCTCCAAGAGCGTGGTACGATGAACTCTCCAAATTTCTGGTATCCAAAGGTTTTTCTAAAGGTTCTATTGATCCAATTATGTTCACAATTAAACACCAGGGAGACATATTGCTTGTGCAAATTTATGTTGATGATATCATTTTCAAGTCTACAAACCCAAATCTTTCTAAAAAGTTTGGAAAATTGATGCACAACAAGTTCAAAATGTTTATGATGAGGGAACTGAAATTCTTCTTAGGACTTTAGATTCACCAATCCCCACGTGGTATTTTTATTAACCAAGCTAAGTATGCTCAAGAGATACTTAAAAAACATGGTATGACCTCATGTAATAACATTGGTACACCAATGGCTACTAAACCCCTAGATACTGACTTGAGTGGAACACTTGTAGACCAAACAAAATATCGTAGCATGGTCAGGTCACTCATGTACTTAACAACAAGTAGACTGGACATAGTACATGAAACTTTTTATTATGCACGTTATCAAGCAAGACCAACTGAAAAGCACCTCAAGAAAGTTAAACAGATCTTTCGGTACCTCAAGAATACCATTCACATGGGTTTCTAGTATTCGAAGGACACTGGTTTTGAACTAACTTCTTTTTTAGACTCTGATCATGCAGGTTGCCTTGATATACGAAAAAGTAATTCTGGTGGAATACAACTTCTAGGTGGTGATAAGCCCGTTAGATGGTCCTTCAAGAAGCAGGATTGCACTTCAATGTCAATAGCCGAGGCCGAGTATGTGTCTCTATCTGCGTGTTGTGCTCAAGTCATCTGGATAAGAACTCAACTCACAAATTATGGCTTCCACTTTGAGAAAATACCCATGTATTGTGACTCAATAGCAGCAATAGTCATCTCGTGCAAACCGGTACAACATTCCCGCACCAAGCACATTGATGTCAGATATCACTTTATCAAGGAACGGGTTGATTCTTTGTCAAAACTAAATACCAGTTAACTGACCTCTTTACTAAAGCTCTGTCGCAAGATAGGTTTTATGTACCTCGTCAGACGACTCGGTATGAGTTTGACTCCAGAAGAGCTTGAGATTCTGACAAAGAAACTGTTTAAATATTATCAAACATCAAAACTTTGTACATAATATTCAAAAACAAAATACAAAAATATAAAACCTATAAAAACAAAATACAAATATAGAAAATCTTCAAAAAGAAAAATACAAAATCAAAAAATCTCAAAAATACCAAAAATAAAAAAAAGAATATTCTCAACATGTCTCTTGGAATCGATAACATTCACGTACCTAGAAATGTCAATTAACATTGACACGGGTGTGTAAATGAAGTTCGAGAAAGATTTTAAACGTTTTAAAACATGTCATTTCTACATTTCTTAATGGCTTGTGTACATTTCACTACATAACCCGGACACCAACGTAAAGGAAGGTCTATGTTTCAGTGCGCTTATCCTTAACAACGAAAAGAGAAGTATTTTCGGTCTTGAGCTATTATAACAAAACATTCAAAGTTTTGAGTTCATAACAATGGCTTGTAATCAAATCAGATTGCAACCCAGACCCAAATGTCACATGTGAGTGTACACATCAGTGCGTTTACTCTAAGAAAAGAAGAGAAATCTTCTTTTATTGGTTTTCAACACTGTTGAACACAATTTTTAAGAATTTCTCAAAAGGTTTTTCTATTTCTTTCAAAATTATGTGTTCAACACTCTCTTCCTTAAAATATTTAATAAGTAGATCAATTTCTCAAAAATGTATTTTTATGTGGATCAATTTTTTAGGGGGAGCTCTTAAAACCAAAATCCTTTTAATGTTTGTGGATACATCTCATAAAATTCAAATTTTTTATGTATCCAAAACATTTAGTGGATTTCAAAATAGGGTATTCTATTATCAAATCACACTATGTACTTTTCACTGGAGTTAAGATGAAATTTGAATCTTCATTCCTCAACATATTTGTGGTGTCATATCATTTTTTTATACATGGTGTCAAATTTTTATTAAGTGGTGTCACACAGATATCGTTGAGGGAGAGCAATTAGAATTTTTTTTCCATAATTCATGCTTAAACATTCCCCCCCCCCCCCACACGCTTTTTAGAAAATGTCATTTTAATCAATTGGTATTGCAAATACTAAAAGATTTATTATTTCCAATAAGGGAGAAAATATGATTAAAATGAGATATAGAAAAATGTAATCTTTAAGACTCAAAGCGCAACTCTTTCCTTTATGTGCAAAACAATTTCAAATATCGATGCACATGTGTAGGGGAGCATTTCAAAAGAATGAAACTCACAAAGTGTTAAAAGTTTTGATTTATTTCAAACACTTTGATTGATTTTTAATGGTTTTATGGTTTCGATCACTATACCTAACAACCAATTAACTCACGACGTCAATGAAGTCATAAGGTGGTTAAGGTTAGGTATTAGTCGTATGATCCAACCAGAACTAGAGGGATCTGCCCAAGGACACTCCATAGTTAGAAATAAGAGTCCTTAGGTATGATGTGGAGAAAATGAGAAAAGAGAATAATGTTGACTAAGGCATGAGCTAACACTGGAACAATCACAACAAGGTGTTAGTAAGAACATCTTGGTAAACATTGAAGGGGTTGAAGAATGAAAAAGAAATGTAAGGATAAAGGGTGAAAAGAAAGAAGCCCTTTATGCACTTTAGGTAAAAACTAGGTCAATACATAAACTATCAGAATCACAAAGATGATGTATGATATTGAATAAAGTCGTTATGGACTGTCACACCCCATAAATTTTAGGTCAATATTTTAAACTCTTTCGATCATTTATTTTGACTTTTATACGTTACGTTTGAATCTGGCGATTTAACAAGAAGTTAACCCGCATAAAATCTGAAAAACGTCATCGGACGCGTTCCAACTTCGGATTTTGAATATTCTAGATATTATCTGTATTATTTTATCATTTCTATGTGTTTCGTAGATTACGATCACTTCCGATACTTATTTTTACGTTTTAACGTTTAATTTGCGTTTTTCGCATTTTTGACCGAATGAAACCCCGAAAACTAAAATATTTTCGTTTAAACTTTAGTTATCGTACATCTCGTGTTCATAAGTAAAAAATTTTGTTCATACCCCCATCCTATGAATTTTGAACGCCTATGTCCCAAACAAAACAACCATAAGTCCTAAATAAATATAGGATCATCTTTTGAAAAACAACATCACATGCATGCATAAGAAGAGAAAGTGACATGTTTGTTTTAACCTTCACTACAAGCCAATTTCCTTACATATCACATGCAAGCTTGGACCATTTGACCACTAGTGAATTTGAATTAAACTTCAAGCCAAAGAAAATAGTTTTGGTCCCCTCCTTTTGTCCCTAGATCGGCCGAACCACATGGACCACGGGTTCATGGTTTTCATTTTTTGTTTGTCACCCACCAAGCTATGGTTTACTCTTTGTCTAAACCCTAAGTCTTTTTGGCACAATATAAACATCCTTAACTCATTCTAGGTCATTTCATTCACACACATAAGCTCAACAAAAATTTCTTTTCTCTCTTTTTCCTCTTTTAGCTCACGACAAACAAGCACCCTTTTAGGGTTTCTATATCTTTGATTTTTAGCAAGATCCAAGTATACTAGGTTCATTTCTAAGGGTTTATAAGGTGGTTTGAAGTATTGGTTTATTTATTTAAGGGTTTACTTCAAGATCTACAAATTAGGGTTTGGTTATTATTTGGGATTTTTTAAGATCCAAGTCTTTCATCTTCATTCTTGTGTTTTCTTAAGCTTGTTTTTCATATTTAAAAGCTTATCTTGAAACTTATACTTTCATATCTACTTTCAAACTACATATGTTTATGTTCTTGAATAGATCTATGATTCATATGGTGTTTGTGTTGATTTTTCAAAAAGAAATGAAATAATATATTGTCATTTTTTATAAAAATGGAAGTAATAAGGTTATGACTTTATTATCTTGGTGAGGAGAGTTGAAAAGTGAGTTGCAACAATATAAATGAAGGGTTTAGGTTAGTTTTAGGTGTGGTTTGGTTGTGGATTAGTTGTGAATGGAGATTAGGCTAGATTAAGCACTATTGTGAAGTTTGGTGTAGTTTTTGAAAGCGTTTGTGAAATACATAGTTGCTGATCGGAAATTGTTTTGAGGTTTTGGTCGACTTAGGAATGTATTCATTAGGCGTAAAAGTAGTTTTTGGAGAGCTCGTTTCAAGTAGATAGATTTTCATGCTTTATACACTAAAATCGGACTTAAAACGGCTAATTTATGGCCAAATAAAACTTGAAACATTTTTCGGCAAAATAATTTACATAGGTGCTGATGTGAATAGTAAAATGAGTTTTCAGACACTTTTAGGATATTTTGAGCTTTTAAAACGCTAGCGAAACATATAGTATCACATATATATTGATTAGTATCATTTAAAGATGTCGTTAACATATTTTAGGAAAAGCGTTAAGGATACTAAAAATAGTAAGTTTGGTAAATTTTAGCAAGATGGACATGGAAGTTAAACGTTTAGATTTCTCTAGTGCATTTAAGGAAAATTAGATTAAGCGAATATAGAGGACGGTATTAACGTCCCGAAACTAAAGACTTTCCTAAAATAGAAACTTACTAAAAATAGTAATTTTTGGATTAAACGCCGAAACTTAACGAAAAACTCTATATTTTTATTTAGTCGTGTTTTATCAATTAAGTCAAAGCACAAACACTCATGGATGACTTTTTCTCTCATAAACGATTCGTTCAAGTTTCATATACTTTCCGTCTTTCTAAGACGCGTCATTGATTTAGGTCTCAAGTAGGACCTTTTGGCATTATATCTCTTCATTGATATTTATCTTACCATTTGCTAAAGGTGAGTTCATAGCCTCATGTTTTTACTATCTTTACTTTACTACTTTAGGGTGAGAAACATTGCTTGTTTTTAAACTATGGACACAGTTACTTTACGTTGCCTTTTCCTGATTACGTGTTTCCTAAGTTGCGAATAGACCACTTATGCCCGAACTATCATAAACCGATAATTTTTTGACCGAATGACCGGTTGAGTGAGCATGAATGTTGTAAATAGATCTATTGGGACTAATTATTCTTATCTGGGTAAGTAGCACTTACTAGATTCGGGAGACACGAACAAACGGATATATATCATGTCGGATTTCATTAGGTTATCTTGGCAGATACCTATAGGGAAACTAATATCTTGTTTGGCATATAATATGCTGCATCGAATTGAGCCTCGGTGTCATGAGCTTAGCACAACAGTAAATACTTTTTATGTGAAGTTGTATCTGTTATAACTGTCACGTGCGTACTGTGAACTTGTGGTCCACTTTTAATACTAAATCCAAACCTATGAATTTACCAACTTTATGTTGACGTTTAGCATGTTTTTCTCAGGTGTTTAGCTGTGGATGTCTTTGCTTGATTTATGGTGTTGCCTTGCATTTGGACCGATTTTCAAGAGTTATTATTATCCATGTTAACATCGTTGTCAAACTTTGAAACCTTTTATTCGCTTCCGCATATTATCTAAGAACTTATGTAAAACTTTAACTATTTTATTTAATGCAACGATGTTGGATTTTTAAACGTACCCTTAGAGGTCGTTCTTTGTATCTTGTGTGATGTATATTATGACGTCAGGCCCTCGGACACGTGTTTCCGTCCAGGCCTCGTTTGGGGGTGTGACAGATTGGTATCCAGAGCCAAGGTTATAGAGAACCAGGTAGTATATTTAGGTCTGGTCTATAACCAGTATGTGATCCTACATGTTTACTTGCTTACGTATATAATTACTATCGATAAGTATACGGGTATTAATTATAATACACTTCCATAATTATATTACGTATAATTTTTCCATGACTATACCTTACATCTATATTTTTCCTGCATTGCACGCATTGGCATGGTTTGATATAAAGGGGATTTATATAAACTCTTGCTTGTGCAGGTTATGACAGCTTTAGTTATTTATATTTCTTTGGACGTATCAGTCGAGAGTGTGGGATCCTCTTTTCCGCGAGTTATCCTTATCGGTTTTATTTCTGTTGAGGTCCCGGTTGCACCGGAGGTAGGGGCGGCTTCAGTTGTGTCACCTGCCAGGGTGCTCGAGCTTGATACACATTCATCGTCAGAGGCTGATCCATCGGAGAGTTCACCACCTCCCGTATCTGTAGCACTTATGGTTTTACCTTTTCTGTGTTCAGACGATTCAGAGTCAGATACTGAGATACCCGAGAGGCATGTATCACCTACACCTCATGATGCTATGCTTACTAGATGGAGGAGCAGAGTTGCATCACGATCATAATCACCTACTACTTCTATTCTAGAGATCCCTACTGCTCCCATTTTACCCGCACCATCTGCTATTGTTGCACCATCATCTAAGTTTCCACTTGCACCTGTTGTTGCCCCACCCGAGATTTATCGACGACGATCTATTCTTATCCGACTCGGGGAGGACATTCCCATTGGTCGACTTTACCGTACTCATCCTGGTGGGCTACGTAGGGCATTGACCGCGAGGAAGTCGGTTAGACCTTTACTTTCTCATCGTTTAGCATTGAGGTACACATCACATCACTTGGATCGTTTTACTTCATTCAAACTCTATGCCAGAAGGACCTCCATTTATACACCAAGGAGTCCCTAGTCATATAACAATAAATTCCAAAGATATAGATATTCACTATGGATCTATTCTATAAATAACTCATACTTATCACGTAAGTAATCTTGATCTCTAATCAATCTTTATCCTTTCTCTTGTCTTTATCCTTTCTCTGACAATAGAAACTCTTTCAGTAGTCTTAATCTTTAAGCAGTTGTAACTTTTGTACTAGCAGCATTAACTTTATACTAGCAGTAGTAACTGTGAACTAGCAGTACTAACTTTATACTAGCAGTAGTAACTGTGAACTAGCAGTACTAACTTTATACTAGCAGTACTAACTACTTAGCATATTTTTCATTAAAGTTAATGAACAACACTAACTTTTGCTTAGCAGCAGTAACTTCAAGAAGGCTTTTAATCCCAACAATCCTCCCCTAAACTTGATATTTATCTCCAAAATCATCAAGTTTCTTCATTAAAAGCTTCATAATCACCTATGAGGATGCTTCCAAACACTTCATTCAGGTACATAGCCTTCCTTAAGCTGTTTCTTGACCAATCTAAGAAGCTCAAATGCCATTTCACACTCATAATCAACTTGAAGCTTACACAATCATTGAACATCCTGATTCATGTGTGTTTGTAAGTGATAGATCTTCGTCAACTAAAGAATAAAATAGCATGTTCTGCATTGTTACACAATGAACTCTACAAGAATCATAAAGCTTCCAGTTTAGCACTTTAACTAATCCTTGTTGATTCTTTCATACATTATCTTCAACATGATGTTCAAACATAATTAAGAAGTAAGAAATTATCCATGTAATTCACTGGCTCTGTCTTTTTAAATCTTGCTTTGACTATACTCTAAAGAACTTCCAAATCTTCTTTATCAAAGTTTTTAAGCATCTTTCCAAAAGTTAAATACATCTGAGTCTTACCATCTGCTCTGATAATTTAGAAATAGCTTTTCTTTCCTTCTTTGTAGATCTTGTAGTCAACAATGGTTGGAGATTTAGTAGATAAAGGTGTAGCATCAATAGTTACATCATCTTCATCATCTGGAATTATTTCTAAATATTGCTTAAGCTTTTCAGACTCTTTGTCATCCTCCAACTTTTGCTTTTTAGAGCTTTCTTGTTCCAGCTCTTCTCATGCTCTCTTTAAACTGCTCTCACATGCTATCTCTGCTTCTGCCTTCTTGGAACTCTCCAACTCAGTTTTGTAGTCAACAAAGGTATTCACCCTTTTCATTGCTTTGTCAAATAATTCTTGGATATTGGCAAAGGACTTGTTCTTTAAACTTTTGGGCTTCCATCCTTCCATGTTTTTTAGATAAGTACACATGATACTCCTTTGTTGAGCTCTTGTTGGTGGCATGTTTCTTTTTCTTCTTCTCTCTTAGCTGCAAAATGTTTTCATCTTTGTTCTAAGAATTGTACAAACAATCTTGCCTTTTCAGCATCAGTAAATTCCTCTTGCTCTTGAGCTTGCAGTCTTTGAGCCAACTGATAATCAACATCAGTTTTAGCCTAAACATCATCCCAACCTATGTTGGCTTCTTCAACTTGTTGAGCTTTTTCTTGGGCAAGCCTTTCTTCTTCTTTGTTAGCTTGTAGCTTGAAGGCAAGTTCTTCATCAAGCCTGAGTAGTTCTTTCTTAGACATTTTCTTTACAGGTTCTGGTTCAACCATTTTGCCTTTACCTTTGTCCTGAACCTTAACCTATGATGGTTGTTGTGAAGAAACTGTAGGTGTGGGTGCTTGCTCCTGTTCATGAATAACAATCCCTTTAGCTTTGGGTCTTGTGCTAATAGCTATAATTGTTATAGCAACAGTTGTTGTAAGTGTTGGTGTTATAGTTATTGTTGTAGCCTTAGGTTTTGCACTCTTCAATTCTGCCAGTGCTTGAGCCAAAGTCATTTCAACATTAGTTATTGTAGTTGTTGTAGTTGTAGTTGTAGCAGCACTAACTGGAATTGTAACAGCATTAACTTCTTTAACCATACTTCTTGTTTCCTCAGCAGTTTTAACAACATCTACACTTTTAACAATCACCTCATCACCATCTAAGTCATTAACACCAAACATATCTTCATCAGTCTGAACATTAACCAAGTAAATGAATTCATTAACATCAATATCAGCTATCCTCCCTTATTTGGATGCATCCGCTTCACCTAAATCTTCATCTTCAGAGGATTCTACCCTTCTTAATGAACTAACTTTGTATAATCTTTTAAGTTCATGAGTTCTTGACTTATTCCTCCTCTCTAGCTTCTTGACTCTCTTTTTCAAAATTGCAATCTCAGTAGCTTGAGTGGTCTTTGTAGTCTCCAAAGGAAGAACTCTTGATTGTAAAGTTGTACATAATGCCATCAATTCCTAAAGTTTTAGACTATCCTCACCACTTCGAAGTGTGATACCTCTTGCGAGCAGTGGATCATTAGAAAGTTTAGATACATTCTCAGACCTAGTCTGAGCAATTGTATCCCCCCATGGTTTCTTGGCGCCTGGGACCACTACCTGAACTAGTTCCTGAGGAACTTTATTCATTAAGTATTGCCTTGGATTGGGTCTTGTCTATGTTACCACTGTCCTGCTCTGCTTCTAAGCCAGTAGCAGTAGTGACAGCCCTTTCCAAACTATCATCCATCTCCTCATTGACAGCCTCATCTGCTACATTGGTTGTACGACCACTAGGTTGAGGTACCTCAGTGTCCTTTCTCTTTGACCTTCTTGATCTTTGTTTCTTTTGAGGTTGAGATGTTGATGGTTGAATAATGGTGGGTGTGTGATGGGGATCAGTTGGCATTTCTGAACCTTCACCCACTTCTTCTTAATCTTGTACCATCATTGTTTGGAATAATGGCATTTCCCTTCTAGAAAAACCTTTTCCAACACTTATCATATTCCTAAATATCTTCTTAGTATGAGAGGGTGCAATGTAAATTCTCTTGTGAGTAGGCATCCTTTCAAGTTGTTGATTCACAAACACTTCTACAAACCTTGGATACATCAAAAAATTTCCAGACACATTATCAAAGTTCTTCACCATACTTTCAAAAATGTACTTTGAAAAGTTAAACTTCTGGTTTGTAGCTAAACAGATGATTGCAGATGCCATAGTGCTACTAAACTCATTCCATGTAGTAGTCTTAGAACTTAGGTATTATAAAATAGTATGAATCAAAATTTCCATTGTGAGGAAAAGAATGCCTTATAAAAAGTGAGCTTCTGTGAAATTTTCTCATACCCCATCAGTGTAACCTGTTCAAAGATAGTAGCATTGGGTAGACAATCAACACCTTCAGCATCTTCTAATTGAAGATCTCTTCTTACAGTTGACTCAGTAATGATGATCTTCTTTCCATCCATTAGGGCTTGTAACTGTACTTCCCCATTGACAGTTTTTGCCTTGACAGTAGCCCAGAATTGTTCAATGCACGAAGTATATATTGTAGGATTGATCGTTAGTGCATACTTTATAGTGTGTGCATTAAGAAAATCTACAATCTGCTCAAACCCTTTACTTTCAGCGGGTTTAGCCAAACACGCGACCATGTTGTGAGTATCTGCAAACTTTAGATTCGCCATTTGTGCTGAGTTTTGATGATGAATTATGAAATTGAGTTAGGTTTGAGATTAGAGAATATATGAGTGAATGAAATCCATCAAATGAGTGATTAAAACCCTTAATCAAAGTATTTATGAAAATACCCTCAACAACATTAACGTTCACTAGCAGTTGTAAGTTTATGCCTAGCAGCATTAACTTTCAACAGCAGTAGTAAGTTATGCCTAGCAGAATTAACTTCCAACATCAGTAGTAAGTTATGCCTAGCAGCATTAACTTCAATTCCATTTCAAACAGCGTATCCATTAAAAATAAATGTCCTCTCTTTCTATTTTTAACTCATTTTTTTCTCTCAATTCTTTTTGTTACTTGTACACTCTGTTTGTTTTTATATCACATAGCTCTCTTTCTATTTTTATGCTTACTTTTTCTCTCAATTCTTTTTCTTACTAAAACACTCTGTCTGTTTTTATTCTACACATCTCTCTTTCTGTTTTTATTCTTACCAACTCTCTTAATTCTTTTACTCACCAAAACTCTCTATCTATTTTCTCTAATAACCAGCTTTTCCATTATCAATCTAACACTTTTCTTTGCTTTTTCTACAAAATGTTAGTCCAAAAACCAAGAAAACACAAGCCATAGCTATTTTAACTTTTATCACAGTATTAATTATACCTAATAGTATTAAGTATAACTAACAGTATTAACTTAGCAGTATTAAGTATAACCAGCAGCACTAATCATACTTAACAGCAGAAAATTTTAATGACATGAATAAAAGTACTAATTCATACAAAGCCTACGTAAAGGCTAATGATGCTAATGATGCCTTAAAATTGCGACTCGTGCCAACGACAAGGAAAAATTTCACAAAGGGATGAGATGCCTCAAAATTCCATCCAAGTTTGTGAAATCTTTGACGTTTGGGGCATAGACTTCATGGGACCATTCCCATCTTCTAGAGGCAACAAATACATACTTGTGGCTGTCGATTACCTATCAAAATGGGTTGAAGCGAAGGCGCTCCCCACCAACGACGCCCGAGTAGTTTGCAAATTTCTTAAATCTCTCTTTGCCAGATTTGGTGCCCCTCGTGCCATCATCAGTGATCGTGGAACACATTTTTGCAATGACCAGTTTGCAAAGGTCATGCTTAAATATGGAGTCACTCATCGTCTCTCCACCGCGTATCACCCACAGACAAGTGGGCAGGTTGAAGTATCGAATCGTGGTTTAAAAAGAATTCTTGAAAGGACAGTGGGCGAAAATCGTGCCTCTTGGTCGGACAAACTGGATGACGCTCTCTGGGCCTTCCGTACAGCGTACAAAACACCCATCGGGTGCACTCCGTACAAGCTTGTATATGGAAAGGCATGTCATCTGCCGATTGAGTTGGAGCACAAAGCTTACTGGGCCCTTAAACATGCAAACTTTGATCTCAAAACCGCGGGTGATCAACGCAAAGTTCAACTCAATGAATTAAGTGAACTGCGTGATCAAGCCTATGAAAATTCTTTGATTTACAAAGAGAAAACTAAGAGGATTCATGACGCAAAGATCAAAAACCGCGTTTTCAACGTCGGTGATCAAGTCCTCCTCTTTAACTCAAGATTGAAAATTTTCTCCGGCAAGTTGAAGTCCCGTTGGTCAGGACCATTTACCATTGTTCAAGTTTTGTAAACCTAAGAAGAATGTAAGTTCTCCCAAAGAACTTATCTGAAATTTCCACATGCATCAACTTCTCAAAATGCAATGCATAACTTACTATTGTGAACCAAGATGATGTCATCCCACATACACTATGAACTAGCAAAATATCATCTTGTACCTTTTGACGAATAAGATTTTGTCAATGTCCCTCATTCAAACTCATTTACAACAGATATGTTGACAAGGTTTCATACCAGGCTCTAAGAGCTTGATGTAGTCCATACAATACTTATTTAACCTTATATACTCTATCAGGAAAAGTCTGGATCTTCAAATCTCGGTGGTTGACATACATACACCTCCTTCTACAATCTTCCTCATAGAGAAAATCACTTTATACATCCATTGATCACCATAAAATCTTTAAATGAAGCATAAGCCATTAAAATAGCCTAATTGCTTCAATTTCTTTGCAACGAGCAAATACTTCATCATAGTTAATCCTTTCTTCTTGTTTGTACCCTTGAGCAACCAATCTTGCTTTATTCCTGATCACAATTCCTTTTTCATCCTTTTTATTCCTGAAAACCCATTTAGTGCCTATAGCCCTTTTTCCATTTGGTAAATCCACCAAAGTCCAAACTTCTTGTAACTTGAATTGTAAAAGCTCTTCTTTCATAGCCTCTATCCATCTTGGATCTTTCAATGCATGAATTACCTTTTTGGGTTCTTCCTATGATAAAAAGCAAGCAAACTTGCAATTTTGAAGGTCTTTATGGTTTGTTCTTTGTTGAATAGTACTAACAAACCCATGCTCCTCTAAATTCTTTGACATGTTTCTTGTTTGTGTAGCTGATTGCAAATCTCCAATCACTTGATTGAGAGGATGATCTTTATGAATTCTTGTAGTTGGAATAGGACTGACTTGGATTGTTGTATCCAAATTGTTCATGTCAGCCTCTGCACCAACATCTTCATTATCTCTTGAGAGGTCAAATATGCTTATATCTTCCAAAGCAGGCATATTTGGATCATTTGGAAATTCAATGCTTGTTTTTAAACCAACATCATTAACTTCATTTGTGCTAGCAGCATTAACATTGTTAGTGCTGTTAACATTATTGTCCTTCTCTTGATCAATACTTTCACAATATTTTCTTAGATCTTCATCAACCTTTTTTTCATCATCACTTAAAGGTTTGGATCCATCATCTTGAGAACGTTTTGGATCTTGGGAAAATGGTGGATCAGCAGGCCATAATGATAGCAAAATGTAATCTTTGGCAGGTTCTGTCTCCTTTCTAGCTTGACCTGCATTATCGTTTGCTTTTGTACCTACAAAACCATTAGACTATGTACCTGCAACAATTGGCTCATAATTCATTGTTCTTGTTAGTGCATCAATATCAAATAGACAATCTGTTCCACTACCTACAACATTAGGTGTACTCTCACTGAACCTAATATGCAAGTTTTCTTCCACTATCCTTGTTCTACTATTAAATACTCTAAAGGCTTTACTATTCAAAGAGTATCCAACAAAGAAACCTTATCAAATTTGCCTAAGTGATCTATGTTATTAAGAATGGTAACAGGACACCCAAATGGTCTCAAAAAACTTAAATTTGGTGTTCTACCATGAAAAAGTTCATATGGGGTCTTGTTATGAGGCTTAACTACTAACACTCTATTTTGCACATAGCAAGCATTATTAACTGCTTCTGCCCAAAAAGTAGTTGGCAACTTAGAATCAGCTAGCATAGTCCTAGCAGCCTCAATTAGTGTCTAATTTCTCTTCTCAGCAACTCCATTTTGCTGAAGAGTTCTAGCTACACTATATCGTCTCAAAATACCCTTCTTTTCACAAAATTGATTCATTTCTCTATTCTTGAACTCAGTCCCATTATCACATCTAATCACCTTAACCTTGTGATCTACAAGATTTTCTATCCTAGTTATAAAGGACTTAAGAATGCCACTAGTCTCACCCTTAGTATCCCCTCTTGTGGCATACTTCTTCTTGAGCTTTCCCTGTTCCTGTTGTCTTGGTTTCTTGGAACTCTGCACTCTCTAGCAAAATATCCCCTCTTGTGGAAGTTGTAGCACTCCACCTTGGACTTATCAAACCCTATGGTCTCATTACCATTAATAGTAACCTTCCTTCTAGTGTTCTTCAAGAACCTTATTGCCCTAATAGTCAACATGGCCATCTGCCATCTCTTCCAAGTCATCTAGATGGAGTTGTTGTAAGTCCTCATTTGCAAGTTGAGGTCTGCTTGGTTGACTAGCAAAGAATGTACAAATCACATCATCACTCAAGTTATCAACATCTATTAGATTAGCAGCATTAGCTTGAGTGCTGGTAGCAGAAACTCCATGAGCAATATTAACTGCTTCATTAGTGCTGCCAAAGTTGTTAGAGGACACAAAAGCCATGTTTTGTGTGCTTGTACTTAAGCTTGATGTCCCTTTGACTTCTAGTTCATACACTTTGAGATTGTTGTAGAGATCATCCATGCTCATTGTCTCTAATTCAGGCTTGTTCCTCCACACAACAGCATGTGTGTTCCATTATGATGACAAACTTCTCAACAGCTTATGGTTCACATCTTCTTGTGAAAGTGTTTCACACAAAATCTCCAGCTGACTCACAAGCTTCTAAAGCCTATCAAAAGTTTGATCAAGGGTTTTTGAGTTATGAGCAGTGAAGTTTTCATACTTCTGTTTCAAGAGTTTCTTCAAGTTTTCTTTATAGTAGCATTCCCACCAAACCTCTTTTCAATAGCTTCCAGCAGCAACTTAGCATCCTTGATGGAGTTGAACTTTAATTGATGTTCATTAGGTATTCCCATCATCAAGGTGCTTCTGGCCTTCACTTCTAACCTCTGCTGAGCCTTTTCTTTAGCAGTTGTAGGAGGTATTACTTTCTTAACACCTTCCACAACTGTTGTTTTTGGTGTAGTGTTCCATTCTCTATGACTTCCCATAGAGCATAGTCAATCATCTGTATGTACTGTTCTATTCTTATCCTCCATAACTCAAACTCACCAGGTTTAAGCATTGGAACCTTGGATGCAGCCACTATGTGTGTAGAGTCTTGATCCATATCTTCTAGTAAAGAGATCTTGTGTATTCTAACAGGTTTTTCTTATTCAAAGCTTCTCAACAAGCTCTGATACCACTTGTTGTCCTAAGATGTAGGATACCTCTTGTTGGATCCCACTTTAATAGATCAAATTACTAAAGCTTGTTTAAGGTTTAGTTAAATTAGATAAATCTAACACAACTATAGTAGAAACTTTATGTGGATGTATTAAAGATTATGCGGAATCTAATCTTTAATATTAGAAGAATTCTTAATGAAACAGTAACACAAGACAATACAATTCAACAATAAAAGCTCCAATATTATTATTACAAATAATACGAATACTCTCCTAGTATTAGGGTTACAAAACCTTAAAGCTATAATGGAATCAAAAACAAAAGATGATATCAAACTCTATGCCCTAGGACCTCCTTTTATACACCAAGGAGTCCTAGTCGATTTACAATATATTCCTAAGATATAGAATATTCTCTATGATCTATTCTATAAATAACTATGACTTATTACGTAAGTAATCTTGATCTCCAATCAAACTTTATCCTTTCTTCTGTCTTTATCCATTCTTTTCTGACAGTAGAAACTCTTTTAGCAGTCTTAATCTTTAAGCAGTTGTAACTTTTATACTAACAACATTAACTTTTAACACCAGCAGTAGTAACTTATACAACAGTAGCATTAACTTTATAGTAACAGTGTTAACTGTGAACTAGCAGTACTAAATTTATATTAGCAGTAGTAATTGTACTAGTAGTACTAACTTTATTCTAGCAGTAGTAACTGTGAACTAGCAATACTAACTTTATACTAGCAGCACTAACTACTTAGCATATTTTTCATTAAAGTTATGAACAACACTAACTTTTGCTTAGCAGCAGCAACACAAACCTTAGCAGTAGTAACTTCAAGAAGGCTTTTAATCCTAACACAGAGTTGCATCATGATCATCATCACCTACTACTTCTACTTCAGAGATCCCTACTGGCTCCTATTTTACCTGCACCATCTGCTATTGTTGCACCATCATATGAGTTTCCACTTCCACTTGTTGTTACCCCACCTGGGATTGTCGACGACGAGCTATTCTTATTTGACCCGGGGAGGACATTCCTATTGGTCGATTTTACCGTACTCATCATGGTGGGCATGTAGGGCATTGACCGCGAGGAAGTCGGTTAGACCTTTATCTTCTCATCTTTTAGCATTAAGGTACACATCACATCACTTGGATCATTTTACTTCTGGATCATCATCGAGTCATTTGTCTTCAGATCATTCATCATCTGGGCATTCTATTTTGGGTCATTCTTTACCTGGACATTCATCACCAAACCTCACAATTGTTGATTCATCTACACCACTGAGATTTGTTCATCCACCACTTTTTAGGACTCTACGGTGTAGCGAGGCCTATCTTTGTTAGAGGTCTGCCCCATCATCTACCTTGTATCTACCGACGACATCTGAATTGTCAGTTGGGGATTCTTCTTCTGAGTCATCTGCTGGACCATCTCACAAGAGATGTAGGTCCCCTGCTGCTACCGTGACTTCATCTATCCAAGCTACGAGAGCTTTAGTTCCTTCTCGTGCTGATCTCCTCCCACCTCGCAAGAGGTTTAGGGATTCTATTTCACCAGAGGATAGTGTTAAGGAGGACACTGATACATAGGTGTTAGAGGACATTAAGACTGATGCTACAGCTATTAAGGTTGCAGTAGATAGGGATGTTATGTCTCGGATTGATGCAGGTATTGATATGGAGGTCAATGTTGGGGTTGATGTAGAGGATAAGGTTGAGGACGAGGTCGAGTACAGTGATAGGGGTACTATGGAGGTTGGAGTGGATGTGGTTGCCGAGATTGATATCCCTGATGGTATGTTTATGCCTGATGTTGTGGAGCATCTGGAGCAGGTTGAGGAGGGTTTGTAGGATATTTATGATCATGTTATAGAGATACCTCTTTAGAGGATAGAGGACATTGAGACGGGACAGAGAGAGTTGAAGGCAAGGAGTTTGATTGATGGTGGAGAGAGAGTTAGTTTACTTGAGCAGGTTGCGTCCTTAGAGAGGAGCAACGCGAGACTTCGAGACACCATAATGATGGAGAGAGCGAAAGCCGATAGGTTTCGGCGATGCGTGAGCTTTATAGAGAGTGAGCTTAGGAAGATCCTTAGGTTTTGTTACTATGACAGGATGCGATTTAGGAGATTGGAGACATTCGCTGCAAGGCGTTTGGGTTTTCGTCCATGATGTTGTGTATTGACGTTGGTTTAATAGTAGAGCCAGTTGTTAGTAGTAGTATTAGCATAAATCAAGTTCCCCATTATGGGTTGAATGTAACCGACTGATGCTTTTATATATGATATGAAAAGCTTGTTTTGATTCTCTCGCGTATTCATCTTTATTGTTATTTCTTGTTCTGGCAAAACATGTTCTATTATATTTTCCTATATAAACTTTATTTACCATTTATAGTGGCTATATCTCGTATCGAATCTCACCGTGTGCTATGTCTTGTGCTGTAGAACATGACTATCACTCATTCTGGTATGACCCCGGAGGCAATCGAAGAACTCGTTAACCGATGAGTGGAAGAAGCTTTAGCTGCTTATGAAGCGACCCGTGCTGTAAATGCTCTCGAGGCTGAAAGTTAAAGCCAAAATGGCAGCGACGGCGATAATGGAAATGGTGGAAATAGAAATGGTGGAGATGGAAATGGAAATGGTGGAGATGGAAATGGTGGAGATAGAAATGGTGAAAATGGAAATCCAAATGAGAATAATAGAGGTGCTAGGCATGTTGCTCGAGAGTATACGTACCAAGACTTCATGAAGTGTCAACCACTCAACTTCAAGGGAACATAAGGAGTTTTTGGGTTGATAAGGTGGTTTGAGAAGATGGAAATAGTATTCCATATCAGCAATTGTCCAGATGAATACCAAGTTAATATGCTACTTGCACACTGTTAAACAATGCACTAACTTGGTGGAACTCACATAAGAGGACTATTGGAACTGATGTTGCATTTGCCATGACATGGAGAGAGCTCATGAAGCTAATGGCAGAAGTGTACTGCCCAAGGACTGAAATTCAAAAGATGGAATCTGAGCTGTGGAATTAACCATGAAGAACAATGATTTGGCTGCTTATAATCAGAGATTTCAAGAGTTGACTATGATGTGCACCAAGATGGTCTCCGAGGAGGAGGATCGGGTTGAGAAATTCATTGGAGGTCTCCCCGATAACATCCAAGAGAATGTAATTGCTGCTGAACCTACAAGACTACAAGATGCTGTTCGAATTGCTAACAACTTAATGGATCAAAAGTTGAAAGGTTATGCTATGAAAAATGCTGAGAACAAAAGAAAGTTTGATAACAACCAGAAGGACAACCATGGACACCAACCACTGAACAAAAGATTGATGTTGGAGGTCAGAATATAGCAAGAGCCTACACGGCTGGCAACAATGAAAGGAGAGTGTATAATGGACTGCTACCTCTCTACAACAAGTGTAAATTTCATCATGAATGGCCATGCACTATGAGATGTGGGAAGTGCAAAAAGGTTGGACATTTGACTCAGGACTATAAGGTGGAAGATTCCACTACTTCTAATTGGAGAGGTCAAGTAGTGAATCGGAGAGTTTTAATATGTTTCGAGTGTGGAAGGCAAGGACACTACATGAGTGATTGCCCAAAGCTGAAAGATCAAAACTGTGGAAAGAAAACTAGAAAAAAGAATGGTGTTGGTGAAGCAAGAGGAAAGGAATATGTGCTAGGTGGAGGAGACGCTAACCCCGACTCAAACGTTATCACGGGTACATTTCTTCTCAACAACCATTATGCTTCTGTATTATTTGATTCAGGCGCCGATCGAAGTTTTGTGTCGACTACTTTTAGTACCTTGCTTGATATAACCCCCGATACTTTAGACGTTAGCTATGTTGTAGAATTAGTCGACGGAAGAATCTCTGAAACTAATACCGTACTTAGAGTTTGTACGTTAGGATTACTAGGTCACCCATTCAATATTAACCTAATGCCAGTAGAGCTTGGTAGTTTTGACGTCATCATCGGCATGGATTGGTTAGCGAACCATCATGCGGTGATCGTGTGTAATGAAAAGATTGTGCGGATTCCCTATGGAGACAAAGTTTTGATAGTTCAAGGCGATAGAAGTGGCAAAGGAAAGAAGTCGAAGTTGAGCATTATATCACTAAGACTCGGAAGTATATTAAGAAAGGTTGCCCAATTTTTCTAGCATAAATTACGAAGAAGAAAACCAAAGACTTGAGGACGTGCCTATCGTACAGGACTTTCCGGAGGTCTTTCCAAAAGACTTGCCTAGGCTACTGCCTATGCGACAAGTTGAATTCCAAATCGACTTGGTCCCTAGTGTTGCACCCGTGGCATGCGCCCCGTATAGATTAGTGTCACACCCCGCCAAGGCAGAAACGCGAGGCGTAAACAAGAATGGATATCATCACAACACACGGTGTCTATATAGAGAATACTAAAATGAAAGCTAAAGTAAAGCAAAGACGCAAGGTGCCATAACAATACCCAAAACCTAACCAAAATCCAAAAGGCGTCTTTATTGATGAAACGAAAGTTTTCGCCAATAGAAAGACATGCAACAATTATCTAAATTCAAACAATGCAAAATTCAAGACAATAAAGCCATAAACTCCAAGACATCCTATGGTCTCTTTCTAGCCACTTCTCTTTATCTTATCCCCCGGATGCTCACCTGAAAATGATGCTTAAAACGTCAACACAACGGTTGGTGAGAGTCATAGGTTTAAGACACACATTATAAACCTTTCAAACCAATTACTGTGATTAACAAAACAATATAGGACAATTATGCAACCAATCACAAACATGGGAACGGAACGTGTCCCCCGATCCAACAAATATCAACCATTAGGTAGGAACGTTACCCCCGATCCAATATGTCACTTACGCACCTAAAAGTCTACCAGCTGAAGCTTATAATTAGGCCTGGACCCCAAATAGGTAGGAACGTTACCCCCGATCCAATGGGTAGGCGTACCCCTCCGATCCAATTCAATAACACATTCATCGTGCAACAATAAGTCATATAACAGTCACACATTGTCCATACTCAATTTAACACATAATCACAGCAATTTAAAACCTTTTAAAACACAAGCATCATTTCCATCCCAATTTAAAAACAACATAAAAAAATAGGACTATGAAACTCACCTGATGCTTAGCTTCCAAAAGGATCCAACAAAAATTCACAAAACTTCACGAACAATCTAAACAATTAAACACATTATAAGCTACCATCAATTAGGCATTCAACCCAATATGATGTAACCTCAACAATGATGGATATCTAAGCTATCTACCACTGTTCTATACTTGTTTTAATCCTTTTCCAACTCTTACACATACCCTTTACCCTCCAATGTTACGTTTTAAACTTTCTGGTTTTAAGTAGAATTTTACTCTCACTTGCACGCCCTAAACGCACTACTTAAACACTCCCATAATTCAAAGTAAAATTCATCATGCTATATATATGTCCTATGAACCTCTCATAGCTCTCCCAAAGCCATTACCCTTTTATAAATACCCCTTAGAAATTTATTAATCCAAAGTGTCTAGGATTCGTCCAGAATTTGACCTTCCAAAAGTATGACATTGGTTAACCAACTTAGACTCACTATGACCTTAGACAAAATTCAGGGAACACACATAATATATGAACTAAGTTCCACGTGACTTAGAGCCTCTAACTCAATGTCTACGCTTTAAACTCTTAACTTTACGATCCGAAATCTCTACAGGTTCCTCGACAAAACGAAGAGTTTTGTCAACCTTTATCTCATCTAATGGCACATGCAAACTAGCATCTGCCAAACATTTCTTTAGGTTTGACACATGAAACGTATCATGTAATCCACTCAATTCCTTAGGCAATCTCAATCGATAAGCTACAGGACCGATCCTTTCAAGAATCTCAAAGGGTCCTACGTATCTTGGTGCTAACTTTCCATTTTTCCCAAAATGAATTACACCTTTCCATGGGGATACTTTCAACATACTCGGTCTCCTACTTTGAATTCCAATAGTTTGTGTCTATTGTCAGCATAGCTCTTTTGACGATCTCTT
>BQNB010105702.1:11948-23546 GCA_026074375.1 Tanacetum coccineum
CTTGTTTTTGAGGTGTGTATGACTTTGACTGCATATTGTGGTGCTTATGTGTCTTTTTTTTAGGAGCTGACGTGCCCTTGTTAGAAAGAAAGAGCTTTCACTTATATTATAGGTAGATTTTCATTAAAAATGCAAGAGTGTACAATATTTGTACTTATATCTTTTAAACTTTCAAGTGAGATGTAATCACTTTTGATAAATGAAAATGGGTCTTTGTTTTATAATGACTCATAGCTCTCCACTTTATTCTCTTTTTCAATGTGGGGTAGTTATATATTTACTTTTATACTTATAACATACTAGCTTCAAGGCCCGACTGATGGACGGGTAACTTCAATAATTCTTTTGAAACATAAAATATGTAGTAAATTGTTTGATACAATAACGTTAAAACGAATATAATTAGGTTATGTTCTTAATAAATGTAAAAAAGATAATAGATGGAGTAAAAAGGTTCATATGATCGCGTTAAAAAAACAAACAACAAACTGATGTTTTTAGAAACCATACAAAACCACAAAATAGTTGACTGCGAAAAAGAGAATTAAAAATAAAAACACACTAAAAATCTATGAACTTGTAGACAATGTCGTTTGCGTAATTGTTGTAGTTTCCATCTTTGTCACAACATAGCACTTTTAGACTCTTGTTTTTTTCCCTTGAAACAGCTACATATAGTTGTCCATGTCAAAAACTGGCCGTTCGAAATATAGTCCGAACTTTGACAAAGCATCTTCTTATCGCGGCCGGGCCATTGTATAGGTTGTGTTTGGTATCGTCAAGCCAAAGAGTCTTTGTAAATGACTGCATAACATAAGTAGATTTATAATCTTACAGATAGCAAATGCAAATAGAAAGATACTATAAATTACCATTACTTAGCCCACATTTTAACAATATAATCATCTTCGTAATGAGACTTTCACATGGTCAAAAAATTACCTCAAATCATAGTACATGAACATAATATTCTTTTAGGTATATCATGTAACAGTCTTTTGAATGATGAAGCAATCCAACTTTTTATACAAATTTGTCTCTAACGCAACTTAGGAGGTTGAATGCATTAGATTACCACCCGTAAAAGTCAATCTCAGCTATTCTCATATTAGTTATAAACTTTATGGGTCGATAATTGCCACATATGTATGATATATGTGCTGTAAAGTTCGAACAACAATGTAAAATCGTTCATCAAAATTGGCGTAACTTTCGAAAAACTTTGGCCAACGGTTCAATTTATGCTTCTTTAAGATCTGTAATTTCAAGTATATTAGAAAAAAATACACTATGGGAGACTTGTGACCCGTCTGACTAATTTGCTATGCTTCAGCCAATTTTACGAATTTACCTTTTGACCATTAAAAATAAAAGGTGTCGAATCAATCCATTTAAAGTATTGATCTTTTATAAAAAGTTTATACATTTATGATCTTCAAAATATACTTTTAGTTGATTGTCATTGATTGTTATTGACATGAGCTTTAAGGCGCGTTTGGCAACAATTTTTTAGTATGCTAAAACTCATAGTTAAACAATGAATATTGAAAGAATAAAAGTCAGTTATTTACAGTGAAAAAATGATCGCAGTAAAGTTTTAATCTAAGTTCTTATCCCGTGTGTTATCATTATGCCCTTAATTTCCTATTCTTTATAAGATAGTTAATAAGATTGTTAAACTTGGAACAAAATAGATTTACTTTCTGCTATATTCTTCTTGATCTTAATATACAAAACTTTCTACTCAGGAGTTAAGAAAGTGAGCCATGACAGTTAAAAAAACGCATCTAAAGACTTTAAAAACCGAATCTATAACCAAATTATTGACATACCATCATTATCCCAAAGCCCCAGATTCACGATACTTCCATCCACAACCACATTCACACTGAAATTGTCAAATCTGTTGGAATATAGACCTGCATATAAACTCTAATTTGTGTGAGAGCCTAACGATACAAACTTTGATGCAAGAAACCTTGAATTAAGGCATGAAAACATTAAGTGCTGACTTTCCTTATATTGATAATAACCAAACATATTTAATTATGAAAAATTTAAGCAATTCATATACCTAAACTACACTTATTGTTACAACTTCATAATACGATGCTCCTCGATGTTCCTTTCTTAATTCATTGTTTCTTTAATGATTTTCAGGTTTCCTGGGAAATACCAACCTTAGACTTCTACTCTTACCAAGATTTATCATTGTTCCAAGTTTACCCAAAAAAGATTATCAAGCAGCAAAAGCCGCTCAACCCTACAACACTGTTATATTCTAGAAAAAAAAATCAAACTGGTTAAAACTGAGTAACCTACTTGGAAGAGTTATGAAACTTGGTTTCATAACTTGATAGTGAAACTTGTTTGATCATCTCTTTTGACAAATTTATCAGCTTATGAAATGAGTGCATGAAATTTTATATGAAAAAAGAAAGACCTTCAGATTCCCAATTCACAAAGGAACCGACCTGTAGCAACGATCAAATCAAGTCTTAATAGTAGATAAACTGTCAGTAACTTGTTCCACCAATTAGGGCCTAGATTTCAAGTTGTTTCTTTTTTCTATTTAATTTTACATCTAACCACAAAACTCAAAAAATTTACCTTCATTTAGAAATTGATATCAACTCATCATAAGGTTAACACGCAAGGGGTTTGACATATGTCGAATTTAATGAAATTTCTATTTCTAATAAAATGTGATAGGCATTCAAACAAATAACAAAGTGTGAAATTACCTTACTGTTTAAGTATCTTGATTTTTGCCTGCCTCTTATTCGATTGCAGACCTGTACATTTCATGGGCTGCAAGCACGGTAATATACAGTCAATATGATAACTTCATATTCAAAAGCTTTATCTAAATGACTTTAACAATATCAAACTTCAAATAAAATATAAACATTATGTTATAAGTTTCCATACTGGTATCTTTTTGTGCACCAAAAGATTTATCATCTTCTACATGTAATTGTTACAATGTTCGTATCACAAGTGGTATCTTTTTGTGCACCAAAAGATTAAGGTTGCAAGAAAAAAAACATAAAAATTAAAATCATGATTTTAAACAATTGAAGCATCATTAATATCATAAATGAATTACGAATAACTGAAAACAAAAACCATACCTTGGATCAATTAGCATTTTGTGATACAAATTAGTGGTTAATCGGCGGCGTGATGTTTATGTTAGTGGTCAATCGATTAGCATTCTGGAATCATTCGATGTTTGTTAATGAATTTACATCTTTTTTTTCTTCACAGGTCTAGCCCTAGCAATTGATTTTTTTTGTATAAGTTGGTTTGAAGAGTTTTTTCTGATTGTGTTTGGTTTTTTGATTAACTGATTTGAGGATTCGATCAATTTAGGGGGATTTCGTTATGTGTTTTTGTTCTGGTTTATGGTTTTTTTCATTAAATGTTGGAAAATGTCAGCCGTTGATCAAAATTTATTTTACAGGTGGCGTTTGTTTAGATTTTTAGGAGGAGATGAAGTTTCAAAAACCTTCTTTTATATAGGTTATATATAGATAATCAAAGGTATATTATACATTCTTTAAGATAGATTTACGCTTACAAATTAACCAACTAAACTACTTAACAGAGTTAAATACTTAATCTTACAATCGTAAGATAATACCTAATTTTGTGTAAATAAACAATTTATTAAGACTTACAAAAAACATCCAATAAAGATAAGGTGATACATAAGAGCTATTTTCATTAAAAAAATGCATATTCTTATATCGACTATAAATCTTTAGTATATGTATTTTACTTTTTTTATATGCACGAGTATTCGAAAGAATATAGCCACCCACACATCTTATATTTTCAACGGTTAATTCTAAACTTTTGAACTTCATTATGGTTTATTTTATTTTGAATGTTTTTTTGTTTGGCTATGTCATAGTAGTTTATTGTATATGGTTACGTTAGATAAAACTTGTAGATGATGATTTTGTTGTTGTGGTTGTGAAAAAACCTATTTGGGGCTTCTAACTAATTGAATGTTTTAATGTTCTCTTGATTTGTTTTGGTTATCCACGAATCTAAATAACCTTTGAATGATTGAAGCAATCATGTATACTAACTTGTTGTGGATTTTAATCATATTTGATCATTTGTGGATTTTTGTCGAGCGGCTGGATTCCTAGCCGCGGGCGGTTAGAACTGTAACATTCCGTATTTTCAGGTCATTTTATGACGTCATTCATTTTGTCATTTTTCACTATTTATTTTTTTTCTTTTCTCGTACGCGTTTACTTTTAATTATAATAGTTAAGTTAAATCGCGTAAGCTATAAATTATCAATTAACGTAAACGGACACCAAACGAATTAAAGTTTTCGTCAAGCAAGCAATATATTATTTTTTTTACGAAAGTAATAATCAACTTTTTATATTTTATTTTTATTGGTTACGTAAAGTGTATACGTTTCGCGATAAATTGCGGTTAGGCACTCCCGGAACCACCAAAACTTTTCTACGCTTCAAACAAATACCCACATTTATACCCAATACATAAAGTTTACTCAAAATATATCCTATATATCATATGTATGCCGAAATTTTAGCATATATACAAGAAACTCTTCCACTTTGGTCAAATGTGCAACATACCTCATTAAAACCACACCATACCATGTCTAATTGACCAAAGACCCATCCCTAAGACCAATAACCCATCCCTAAGACCAATGACCATCCCTAAGACCTTAACATGTTCCCTTGACTTGTCCTACACCATATATGCATGTATCTTATAAGATATAGCTCACACATTGCATAAACACTTACCAAAAATAACAAAATCTCTTCCTTTGGCACTCATAGAGCTCACGGCTCAAATCCATGCCCCAACCAAATCCATATAATTTTTTCTACAACCCATACACTTCTATACACATCTATCCTAAGACATTCTAAGGTATTTCCAAGCATTGGCTAAGCATTTCCAAGTAATAATCAAGAGAAGGAAGCTAGGGTTTTTATTAAGAAAATAAGGGTTTTCTTAAGTGCAAGCTTTGGTTTCTAGTCTAAACACGGGTTTAGCATTTGTTTCTCATCATCATCATACATCTCATTAAGGTTATCTAAAAACCTTTCATGTCTTTACTTTATTCATTTTTTATGTGTTTACATGTTCTATATAACTAAATCACCATTTAGGATTTTAACATGAAAATGGAGTTATCAAAGTCACACCAAGTTTCTGTCCAAAATTCGTGTAAATAACATATTATTTTATATTTTTATAAAAATTCTACACATCATGACGATTCCAAAAAGATAAGAAACTCGAAAAACGGATTTATAACGAAGAAGATACATAGTTTACGAGTTATACGTTAATTAAACTTTTATAAAACTAATTTTATAAAATTTACTGTTCACAACAGATACATTTTTGGAAAATAATTATAAAACTTTTAATTACGAAGACGTACTCGAAAGAATCACTAAAAACGGAGTTAAAACGAGTAAGATACGACGTTTCAAAGTTATCGAACATTATATATATAAGCTGAAAAACTGTGCACGCTTCAGCAGCTGCTGAAGCTCATTTTCGAGGGCCTTCGGGTCTGATTGAGTCGAAATGTAAAACTACAAAGTTGTTCGGAACGTCGTACTCGTAAGAATAGTTAAAAACGGCGCTTATTAACGAATAATAATACGACGTTTACGTGTTTACGATAACAAAAACTATAAAAATAGTATATGTTATTATGAACAGTAAAAGGCACTATTTCCATCAGAAAATTAAATTGTTTAAAAATGTTAATTTTGATAACTCGACTTAATACGAAAGGCTGGACGTAAGAACGCGCGAAACGGATTAGAAAAAGAGAAAGTTACGCCCATTTTTACCAATGTATAATTATAAACAATTTTTCGTTTTAATTCTGTTTTCACTAAAACGTGTAGACGGTGATGTAGCTATATAGAAATCATTACGTTGTATTAGTTATCAAAGTTATATATTACTAGGGAGTTTTCTATAATTGTGAGGCCTCTGCGGGGTGGCGTATCGACGAGTTGTTGGATTTACGATTTAAAGTGTCCTAGCTCCTGATACGTTAACTACATGTACTCTTAATTATGTATAGCCCGAACGATAGTATGATGAGCCTATAACGACCTATAAATAATTCAAGTGTTTAGTAATTATACGGACCTATTTGGATTAGGTTGCCTTCTTTTTTTTTTTTTTTTTTTTTTTTTTTTTTTTTTTTTTTTTTTTTTTTTTTTTTTTTTTCTCTCTATCTTATGGTTTTTCTTTAGGATTCCTTCTTGTGACGGGGCCCAATGTTATCATACTTGTTGGATTTCCTTTCAATCAAGATGTGAGTTTCTTAGCCCTATTTTACTTGTTCTTAAAACTTGTTTTGGGGGGGGAATACATGCTCATTTACAAACTTGGTACTATTTTACTTACAATACAAATTACCGTTCCATACTTTGTGAGTCTTTGTCTCGCATTTCAATCTTTCATGTGTTATTAAACACGAGAGGGGAACTACATTGCTATTTTTTAAAAAAATCTCATATATTTTACTACCAAACAAAAAAAGCTACATTACCCTCTTAGTTTACTTGTGAGTTCATAGCCATTTTTCTACAATTGTTTTACAAACTTCTACGGGTGAAATTAATTGCTTGTTTTTACTATTGGACACAAGTGTTTTCAAAGTGTTTGCTATCCAGATTACTGCCTGATTATTAATGCCTAAGTTACCGTATTGCCGTGAAGTCCCTATTTATCATACCTGTTAATTTGCTATTATAGCTGAGCGTTGGTGTTATGGATAGATCTATCGGGACTACTTCCACCCTTACTTGGGTCACTAGTTGATCGGGTGCATTTATCATTGAGAGATGTTAGGGTGTTGGCAAGGCATCTATTTTCTGATTGGGGCACAAATCTAGTTAAGGCTTCGGTGTCATGAGCTTAGTGCATATAAATAACGTTCTTGGTCTTTCATGAATGTGTTCAGAGTCTACTATACTTCGATCTTGCTGGTCCCTCCCTTTTTTATGATAAACTATGATTTAACTCAAACCTGTGTGTGACTTTTAGCATGTAATTTCGGTTCCTAGGGGTATGACAGGTTGGACGGAGCCGTGGCGGATTATCAATGAAGAACGGATTCTGTGTTTTATCTTAAGTTTATGCAAATTTTATTATCTTTTTAAAAAATTAATTCTTCTTTTGTATTATGAAGGCTTTTTGTTTAATTATGAAATGTTTATGACTCTTAAAATTATGGACCAAAATGTATGAATATGATATTTTGCTATGGCATCGAATGAAATCTTATCTTAAAACGTCCATTTAAGGTCGTTTCCTATATCTTGATTGTTGTACTTTGACGTAGCACCCCATTGTTACCATTCCACGGCTACCTGATTCTGGGGGTGTTACAAGAAATTCATGAGAAGAACTATACGACTCATGATTTGGAACTTGGAGCAGTAGTGTTCACTCTAAAGATTTAGAGGCACTATTTATACAGAATCAGGTGTACGGTGTACACTGATCACAAGAGTTTACAACACATTCTTGATAAGAAATAGTTGAACATGAGGCAACGTCGTTGGTTAGAGTTGCGTAGTGATTACGACTGTGAGATTCGTTGTCACCCGGGGAAAAGCAAATGTTGTTGCTGATGCTTTGAGCAGGAAGGAGCGAATTAAACCATTAAGAGTTCGAGCCGTAGTTATGATATGGGCTCTTGGATTTTCCTAAACAAATCCTAGAAGCTCAAATTGAAGCACAGAAACCCGAAAACATCAAGAACGAAAATGTTGGAGGTATGATCAAGAAGGATATACCGGAGGATAAGTTGGAACCCCGTGCGGATAGAACTCTATGCTTAAATGACAGGAGTTGGTTGCCCTATATGGTAATTGAGGTTGTGATATTGCACGTAGTCCTACAAGTCCAAAAGACTCTATCCATCCGGGTTCTGAAAGATCATAAAGAAGATATTTTTGTGGCCCAATGTGAAGGCCGACTTTGCCACCTAAGCTAGCAAATGTTTTGACATATAATAAGGTCAAGGCTGAACACCAAAGGCTATTGGGTTTGTTGGTGCAGCCCGAGATACCTCAATGGGAGTGGGAAAATATCACCATGGATTTTGTCATGAAGCTTCCTAAATCGTCATAAGGTTATGACACCATTTGGATGATTGTTGACTGACTTACTAAGTCTGCCATCTTTGTACCAATGAGGGAAACTAATCCCATGGAGAAACTAGTAAGAATTACCCTAAAGGAGGTAGTCACGAGGCATGGATACATGTCTCAATCATTTGTGATCGCGTCCCTAGGTTCGCATCAAATTTCTGGAGGTCACTTCAGAAGGATTTGGGTACTAGTCTGGATATGTGTACTGCGTACCATCCACAAACTGACGAACAAAGCGAGAGGACTATTCAAACTCTCGAGGATATGCTGCGTGCTTGTGTGATCGACTTTGGAAAGGGTTGGGTTAACCTTTTGCCATCGGTCGAGTTTTCATATAACAATAGCTATCACGCTAGCATCAAGGCTGCACCATTTGAAGCACTTTACGGTCGAAAGTGTCGTTCACCTGTGTGTTGGGCCGAGGTTGGAGAAGTTCAACTCACCGGTCCAGAAATAGTTCAAGAGACGACCGAGAAGATCGTCCAGATCAAGCAAAGAATACAAGCCGCATGTGATAGGCAAAAGAGTTACGCCGATTTAAAGCGTAAGCCAATGGAATTTCAAGTTGGGGATAGTGTTATGCTTAAGGTTTCGCCTTGGAAAGGGGTCGTACATTTTGGCAAACGGGGGAAGTTAAACCCTAGGTATGTCGGACCATTCAAGGTGTTGGAAAAGGTTGGAGCCGTTGCTTACAAGCTTGAGCTTCCTCAAGAGTTGAGCAAGGTTCACAATACGTTCCATGTATCCAACTTGAAATAGTGCCATGCCAACGAACCATTAGCCGTTCCGTTGGATGGACTTCGATTATGACAAGCTTCAATTTTGTCAAAGGAACCATGGGAATCATAGTACGTGACATTAAACGGATTGAACAAAGGTATCCCAATTGTCAAGGTTCAATGGAACTCTAGGCGAAGCCCTGAGTTTACATGGGAACGCGAGGATCAGTTTCGAAAGAAGTATCCGCATCTCTTCACAAAGACCGCACCGTTGTCAAGTGCCGCGTCTTAAGCCTTGAGGACAAGGCTCACTTAACAGGGGAAGACTATAACACCCCGTGTTTTAGGGTCATGTTACAACCTGTCCAATAAATTTCATTATTTATTTTAGTATTGTACGCAGTTTGTTTTAAATTATAATATGTTCAGTTAATGTTAAATCGCGTAAGCTAAATAAAATTATTCTTTCAATGTTAAAGGGCATCAAACAATTAAATGTTTAAATTCAGTGAAAGTGGTTAATTAATTATTTTGAGGATAATTATTAACTTTGTTCATTGTATTTTTATTGGTTACGTAAAGTGTTTACGTTTCGCGATAAAATACGTTTAGGCATTTCCGGAACTACCAAAACTTTTCTACGCTTCAACTAATACCCACTATTTATTACCAATACTAAAAATAACAAAATATCTTACATATATAACCGGATTTATATAGATAGGAACCAAAGATAATATCAAAATTTGATCACACTTCCTTATTTTCATGGGATGATGTCTTATTTAGGGAACACATAGATATTTCTCTACTAACTCAAATAGTGAAATGGACCAAGACCAAAGACTTCTATGAAATCCTCTAAGTGTCTCTTTGACTAGTCCTTGAGGTGTATACGACTTATACAAGTAATATTACACACACTTTCATTTCTAAAGGCGAAAAACACAAAAACACTCCCTTTGTCACCCTTATAGCCCACGGCTCAAACCAAACTCACACCAAATCCATACAAAATTTTAATTGTAACATTTACACACATTCCTACATGATATCTAAGATAACCTAAGGTGATTAGAAGGTTTGCTTTAAGGTTTACAAGTGTTAAAGGAATAAAGTTTAAGATTAGGGTTTTGGTTAAATTAGGGTTTTCAAGGTGTTAAAAGCTAGGGTTTGTTTGCTAAACAAGGGTTTAGATCATATTGTTCATCATCATACTTCATATTAAGGTTACCTAAAAACCTTAATCTCTTTACTTTTATGGTTTTATGCATATATGATGTTTATGTAGTTAATCACCATCTAGGAAACTTATCTACATGAAATATGGATTTTTACACTTGTTTATGATTTGGTAAACTTTTATATATGTTTTATGAATGTTCATATCATGTTATAATGGATGTATAAGTAATGTACAAGTGTTGGTTATGTATAAAAAGTATATCTAAACAAGTTAACTAAAAAGTATACTTATGAAAGTTCATGGATAAATAAGTGTGTACATATTTGGATCTTGTGATTTTTGAATTTTATGATGTTTGCATCTATTACATTTTATGATTGGTTGGTAAAGTACCAAGCAATCATTGTGTGTGCCGAGAAGATCGTTCGTATACCTTGGGGAAATGAAACTCTAAACGTTCACGGTGACAGAAGCAACCGGGGAAACGAGGCTCGTCTACACATTATCTCGTACACCAAAACACATGAATACATGCTAAAAGGATGTCCAATATTTTTGGCAAACGTTACTACAAAGGAGACGGAAGACAAGCCGGAGAAGAAGCGACTTGAGGACGTACCGATAGTTTAAAATTTTCCTGATATATTCCCCGAGGACTTGCCGGGTCTTCCTACGACTCGACAAGTGGAATTTCACATCAATTTGATACCTGGTGCTGCAGCTGTAGCACGAGCACCTTATCGATTGGTGCCTTCTAAAATGAAAGAGTTATCGGAGCAACTGAAAGAACTATCTGACAAGGGCTTTATAAGACCCAATTCCTCACATTGGGGAGCTCCGGTCTTGTTTTTCAAAAAGAAGAATGTGTCGTTTCGAATGTGCATCGACTATCAGGAACTGAACAAGCTAACAGTGAAGAATCGTTATCCACTCCCAAGGATCAACGATTTGTTTGATCAACTAGAAGGATCCAGTGTTTATTCTAAGATAGACCTGCGATCAGGTTATCACCAGCTTCGAGTACGGGAAGAGGATATTCCAAAAACGGCATTCAGAAATCGGTATGGTCATTACGAGTTCCAAGTTATGCCATTTGGCTTGACGAACGCACCAGCGGTATTTATGAATCTCATGAACCCCGTGTGCAAGCCATTTTTGGATAAATTTATGATTGTCTTTATTGACGATATCCTTATCTACTCCAAGAACAAGAAGGAGCATGAAGAACATCTTAAGTCAATTCTAAAATTGCTCAAGAAAGAAGAGTTATACGCTAAATTCTCTAAATGTGAATTTTGGATTCCGAAGGTACAATTTCTTGGCCACGTGATTGATAGTCAAGGCATTCACGTGGACCCCGCCAAAATTAAATCCATAAAGGAATGGGAATCCCCTAAGACACCAACAGAGATTCACCAATTCTTAGGTCTTACTGGGTATTACCGAAGATTCATCGAAGGATTTTCAAAGATTGCCAAGTCAATGACCAAGCTTA
>BQNB010105703.1:0-23546 GCA_026074375.1 Tanacetum coccineum
TGGCTCGACTTGTTTCTACTGTTAATAAACCCATGTCATGTTGTCTTGGGTGGAGCTTAAATAACCATGCATACGTAAACGAAACTCATAACTAAACTAGGACATATTTGTTTGCATGCAACACCCTCCCATAAGTTAGAAATTTATTCATGTGTGTTGGCACTAAGTGAATAAAAGAAACAAAAATCCCATGTTGGCCACTGTTGGAAAAACATGCTCGTGCATGTTGTGACCTCCCAATTTAGTCACTATAGTTCAAAAATGAAACCCCACTTGCCTTGATCTTGAGTCTGGTCAAATGCAAACCGACCCACATATGGGCCCATAAGCCCACTGTTGGGTCGCGAGGCCCAATAGGAATCGGGTTAGCTCATTCGACTTGATATTATTCGACACCGGGTTTATTCATAATAGTCATTAATTTCTAACGAAATATAATTGCTAAGACTATTTTCGAATCCTATATATGGTTAGAGAAACCAATGGACCTCTCACGATCCAACATGCCACGTTCGGGCCCAACCGGCCCAACGACCTATTAGTGAAGGCTCTCAACTTATAATTAAGCTCCCATGAGCTTATCGAGGGCTTATATGAAACATGAACCCGTAGGAAAGAATCAAATGTTTAAGAAAACTTAACGGGCCACAAGCGGGCCCAATAAGGCCGAACAAGCCCAACAGGCCCAACAGTAGGACCCACGAAGTGGTAATAAGCTCTACGAGCTTATTAAGGTGACCTACGAGCTTATTGAAACTTATATAGGCCCTTATACCCTTTAAAAACCAAACGAACCTTAATGGACCTTGGTACTAATTTTCAGTAAATGGTTGTTGGGCCAACGAGCCCAATAAGCTCAAAATAAGCTCATCCGAGCTTATCAATAAGCCAAACAGCTTAAGCAAACTTAAATAAGCTTAACGAATGCATTTGTACTACCCGGACTAACTATAACATTACCAGTAGTAACCATTATGGTACTACCAGTACTAATGACAATATTATTCTACCAGGAGTAACTAATATGCTACCAGTAGTAATGACTATATCTACCAGTAGTAACCATTATAGTACTACCAGTACTAATGACAATATTATTCTACCAGGAGTAACTAATATGCTACCAGTAGTAATGACTATATCTACCAGTAGTAACTATAAAGACCTAAATTTCATTTTTGTAAACTTAAAGGACTAATTATGTAATTATCAAAACTAAAGGGTTTACAGTGTAAATGTTTATATTTTATAAACCTAGGGACTAAAGTGTAATATCTAGAAGCTTAAGGGTATATTTGTGATCAAAAGTGAAATAATAAAACGCTTAAAGAATCGGTCGAATATTAATATATTCGGACATTAAACGGGTTTAATTTACGACTTAATAAATAAGTATATTTATTAAGAAAGTATATCCGTTTTCCCAAGAGCCATCAAACAATTTCAAATACATTAAACACGTACACCACCACACAAGTGATAACAGTATATATAAACTAGCAAATTTATTGTAGTTTATACATTGAGTCTTTAGCCTAAACTTGTAGACTAAGACTGGCCGTATTTACTTAGGTATTTGACGGTGTGATTCATACTTGGATATCTATTATCAATTTCCAGAGGACTATTCACTCAGGTGAGTTCATAGCCCCATGTTTTACAATTATTTAAATGATTTACATCCTTGGGGTGAGAACATGCTTTGTTTTACAAATTGGACGCAAGTGTACATTTTATACTATGATTACGTGTTTGCCTAAGTTTTCCATAACCCATTATGTCCATGAATCATGAACTGTTAATTGCATAGATGTGATTGGGAATTACATTATGTGGGCGCGAATGTTATGAATAGATCTATTAGGGATTGACAATCCCCGTTCGGGTGACTAGCTATCGCCAGGAACGAACGCATACCATGTCGAATTTGGGATGTTGCGGGGTTAGCACATCATTCATGGACGCTTGTTGGCAAATTTATTTGCATGCATGTCGAGCTTCGGTGTCATGAGCTTAGGAAAACGTAATTACTTTTTAAGATGTTTGCAACGGTTGCTTAATCATACACTTGGAAATCTTGCGGTCCTACTACTGATTACAATAAACCTATAAATTCACCAACTTTATGTTGACGTTTTAAAGCATGTTTTTCAGGTCAATAAGGCATGAGATGCCTTGATACATTAGAGGTCTCTTTTGAAGGGTCAATACTAAAGATTTACGTGCAACACATTTTGGGACATTTGTTATGAAGTAAAGTCTTTACATTTTGTTGTTGAACAATTTAAGCCGTTGTGCTTATGTAACAATCCCGTAGGGAGGGGGGACAACGAAACACACTCCCCCACACACGCCCCCGAGGCGCAATCCAAGACGCCCCTAAGCCGACTGACCAAATCACACGTGCGGGGGGGGGGGAGGGGGGGGGGCGGGGGTAGGGGGGGGGGGGGGGGGTTATTTTTGGGGGGGGGGGGGGGGGGGGGGGGGAAATTTTGTTATATACACATGTTTACAAAACCACTAAACACCCAACTTCCACCCCCCACAACGAAAAAATCGAAAGAAAAAAAAAGAAAAAAACCAAAACAATAAAAATAACAAAAAAAAAACTACAAACCCAAATACCACCCCGAAGCCACCTACTCCTCCGGCCACCCCACCCCCCCCCCCGCACCGCCTCCCCGTTATCCCCCCCGCTCCCGACCCCCCCCCCCCCCCCGCACTCCTACCTAACGCACCCCCCCTGTACACCCCCACCCCACCCACCTCCCCCCTCACCCGAGGCGCTCACCCCCGCTCCCCCCCCACACACCCCCTCCCCCCCACCCCCAAATTCCCCCCCCGCCCATCCCTCCCCCACCCCCTCGCTTCTAAACGCCCGTCTTGCCTGCACCCCCCCCCCCCACCCACCCCCACCCGGACGCACCCACCACGCACTCACCGAGCCCCCCCCCCACCCCGGCCCCAACCCCGCACAACACCCCTCCCCGCACTTCACCCCACCCAACACCCCCCCCCCTCATCCCCACCCCTCCCATCGCACACCCAACCACCTAATAGTACCCCCCCCCCCCCCAACCCGCCCTCCCTCCTCCGCGACCCCCGACCCGGTCCCGGCCACCCCCGCCACCCCCCTCCCCACTCCCTCCACCGACCCCGCCCCCACCAGCCTCCCTAAGCAACCCTACCCCCCTATCCACCTCACTTCGCACCCCCCCCAACAGCCCCACGCCATTTTACTGAAACACAAGGTCCGGCACCCTCCAATGCTCTAACACAACAGCCCCGCCCCCCACCCCCCACACACTCACCGCCCCTCCCCCCCCCCCCCCCTCCAAGATCCACCCCCCGACGCGCCGCCCGACCATACCCACTGATAACCGTGCCCCCTCGCGTCCTCCCCAGCCACTGCACCCGGCCCACAGCAGCCAAATCAGGCAACCCCCCTCCCACCACCCCGTCCCTGCCCCAATCCCCCAATACTCACTCCCGACACCCGCCCTCTAACCGCACCCCCCCATCCCCCCACCGCACACTCAGCCTCCTACATCAACCACCGCCGCCCTCACCCCCCACCCCCGAAATCCCCCCCCCCGGCCTCCGCCCCCCCACGCGCCCTCTCGCCACCATCCCGCCCCCCTCCCCCCCCACGACCCCCCGTCCGCCAGACACACACCGACTCCCTCACCCTCCCTCCAGCCCCCCCCCCTGCCCCCCCCCCCCCTCTCACTGCCCCTCACCCCCCCAGCCCGTCACCCCCAACCTTCCGCTTCCCCCACAACCCTCCACAAACCTCTGCACCCTTCCCATACCGACCTCACCCCCCCACTACCATCCCTTTACCCCAACCCCCCCTCCCCAACACACCTCCCCCCCCTTCTACCCCGGTCCCCCCCCAACCCCACCCCACACCCGTTCGCGCTACGCCCTCCACAGCCGACTCCGCCGAACCCCTCCACACGCCCCAACCGCCTCCCTACCACCCTCCTGGGGCTCCCCCACCCAACACCTACCACATGCAACTCCCCCCCCCCCAACTCCCCCACCCCGTCCCCCCAGCCGACCCAACCCACGGCCCCCGCCTCACCCGCCCCCCCCTCAAAACTCCCCCCTCCCCCCCCCTCACATCTCATCCCCCCCTCCCACCGCACCGCCACGACCCACCCCCAACTATGCCCCAACCACACCACCACCACCCATCCAACACATCACGACCCCACTCCCCCCCCCGCCCCGCCCACCCTTCCTCCCCTACACTCCTCCCCCCTCCCTCCAGCACCCCCACACCACACACCCCAAACCCCCACCCCACCCCCCTCCCAACCCGACCCAGCCCCCCCCCCGCCCTTCCCCCCCCCCCCCCCGCGTCAAATGCTCCATCCTCACGCCACTCCTGTCTCATCCCGACTGTCCCAGCCCTACGCCCCCCCCCCGCCCATTACCCCACACTTCTACCCCCCCATCCCGCCAAGCACCCCCCTCCCTATCCCACCAACCTCCACCCCAACCCCCCCCCACAGAAGCCTAACCCACCCCCCCCACACCCATCTTTCACCCCCACCCCCCCTAACCCACAGCACCCTCCCCCCCTATCCTTCGCCCCACGCTACCCCCCTCCGCCCCCCCCCCCCCTCCCCCCGCCCCTAAACTCCCCCAACCCAAGCCGCCCACCACCCTCCTCACCCCCCCCCCACTGCCCACACCACCCACACCACCACCCCCCCTTCCCCAAACGCCCCCCCCCCCCCCCCCCCCCTCCCGCCGAACCCTCACCCCCCACCCCCCGCCACCCCCCACCGCTCCGGCCCCCCCGCCCGGCACAGCCACTACACGCACCGCCCCGCAATCCCCACCCCCCCCCCCCATTCATGATATGGAAATAGTGGCACTGGAAGGTACTTAGGCAATAATATATCTGGATAGCATACAGTTGGAAAAACACTTGCATTCATGGTTTAAGCATGTATCCCCCTCGCGGGTTTATAAAGTATTCAAAAGATTTAAAATGCGAGGCTATGAACTCACCTTAACAGGGAAATCTGATTGATGGCAAAAGTATATGAAATGAAAGTAACGGCCTCGTCACGTAACCTGAGGGTAATATGTCAAGTCTTAGTGTGATTGTTTATGTTTTCAAAACTTTATAAAGTTTAACATACATCTTACTTTGATTTATTAATTTATGGAAATATTGTATCACTGTTCGGGCTATCATAATTCAGAGGTCATGTAGTAAACGTTTGAGGAGCCAGGACACTTTAAATCGTAAATCCAGCAAACTCGTCAAAACGTATACCCAAATGAAACCCCTCACATGAAATTCCCTAGTAACGTGATACGATAAGATTTTAAGTTTCTTCAAAAGCTAGTCGATGATAAGTTACGTTAAATATATAACGTAATTGTTTTATAATGCGTCGATCGATGATTAATAATGATAAATGTGTCGGGTTTTAATAAAATCAAGTCTTATAATATTAATATATATTTTTATAACTAATATAAAAATATTTCATTTTATACCTTTAAGAATGCAAAAATGGCAATATATACCCTTGGTTTATAAACTTTTACAAGTTTAGTCCTTTATATAATAAGTATATATATATTAAACCTTTAACTTTGAAACTTGGCAAGATAGGTCCTTATAGTTATAACTTTAGGAATATGACATTTTCAGCCCCTCTAGTTATAATTTCCAAAATATTTACAATATATACCCCTTGCATGGGATTTATTTGCAAAACAAGTCCAAAAACCATAATAATGATATTTTTGAAATCCAAGAGAGTTTTGCAGCTTATGGCTTATTAGAATAAGCTAAAATAAGTAGAGTTTACAAGCTTATAGCTTATGAAAAGGGCTTGTGATTAAAAAAAATCAAAACGGGTACGTTTTAGGGTTTTAAAACAATTAGAATGGGTTTGATGTTCAAGGCTCTTAACAAAGAGTTCCTTCATGATCTAATAGATTTTATGAACAACCTAAAACAGTAGCAAAACTTATAGGACGAGTAGAAAAAGCTTACAACTTGAAATGGGTCGAAATGGAGGTTTTTGGTTCGTGAAGCTTGGAGACGAGTTCTATGGCTTCTTCCTTGGAATCCTTGGTTTCTAAACACACCTTGGGACTTCTATACTTCTGCTAGTGCAAGGCTAGAGCAAAGTTTTGAGGTGGAGAAGTGTTTTTGGAATGAATGAAAGTGTGTGTTTTGGTTCGACTATTTATAGGCAAGAACTAACTTGGTGCCTAAGTTCTAGCTTGATGTGGTGGCTTAGTTATAGATTAGTGATTTATGGCAGCTACTAAGGTGACTAAGGAAGGCTAGGGAGTGACTATTGTGAATGCATTAAGTGAAATGTGAAAATACAACCAACCAACACCTTCTCCATGTGTGGAGAGGGTATTTATACTTAGTAAGTGGCCGGTTGGGCCTTGGCTTGCATAGGCTTTCTATGGGCCTGATAAGTGTAAAATACACATATCCGTTTATACCTAAAAAGACCCAATTAAACCCAAAACAGACCAAAAATGGCAAAAATATGCTTGTATTTGTGTTTTGTGTGTACAGGTATGGAAAAAGGCAAAAATCACAAGAAACAGTCAAAAGCGGCAAAACACGGACACGGAGAATAGGAAGAGTACAAAGCGAAGCCAAAAGATCCAAGCCTAAGCCAGAAATTTTCAATCTCAAGGGCCATTCTTGCATTTTCAGAAAGTCATTTATTACATTAGGAAAGAGAGAAAAGAAAGACAAGGGACAAAATGTGTGTAAACCTTCCAAAGATCAACAGTTTTAACTGTCAAAAAAAGGAGGCGGGAACTTCTTTACTATTCATCGGCTATTCATTGTTTTTGTAGTTATTGTCTTTGCATTTCACTCCATGGTAATTAAACAGGGCAAATCAATATTAGAGGGTGCGTTGGCATTCAAGGTAGCGCAAGCACAAATGATGGGTCAATTAGTCTGTTCAAGGAGATTAATTATCCTCATTCAAGCTAAAGCCACGTAATCAAGAAAGAAGCACAAATTGTGGTGGATTTTTTGCTAATTTACTCTATGCCAAAACTAAACAAACGTAACATCAAGGAAAATGACCGCTTCTGGCAATCCTCAGGTGTCCACATTCTTGATCAAACGGCCACGATGAAGCTCAAATGATTCAAAGCAATGAATGGCAAGAGATTGAAAGTTTGGAGGCAGGCAGAGGGTCCTAGAAGCTTCAGCTGGGCACTATAAAAGACCTCACTTCTCACACCCACACACAATATAGTTTTTTTTAGTCGTTTTTCTTTTCTAATTTTTAGTATTTAGTCTAGATAAATTACATGTTTTATGTAATTTTCCTTTTTAAATAGTAATGTAATCAGACTTCTTTTAGTTAAAATGAAATTCAGTTCTTTAGTGTTTTTAAATCTCGTTTTCTAAAGCTCTCATTTAAAGTCAAAAGCTCTTTATAAACTTAGTTGTGCTCAAATAAGTAATAGTTAAGCTCTTTCAGTATATAAGCTGAAATAGAGCTGTTGAATTCAGTTTTAATACTACCTAAACCTTAAATCAGTTAATCTCATATGGATCTTATTGTATCAAGCTTTTGGAAGCGGGATCTTACCTTGGGGAAGAGTTCCCAAAGGACTTTTACTTCTAGCTTATATAAGCTAGAGAGCTCTTGTAGCAGCCTTAATTGGTACCTTTTGTTTAGCTAATGGATTTAAGTAAGTTTTCTCTTTTCATTCTTCTCTAATTTTCAGTTTTAATTGCTTAGTTTTGCTTATATGCTTAATATATTGCTTATTTTGCTAATTCTCTTTGCTTATTATGTTTGTAATATGTCTCTTTTAGTGGTATTTAGTGTTTATTTTCATCTGTTTTTTGCTCAAGTAGTTATAGATCTTTTAGCTTTTCAATTTCTGTCATAAAACTCATAAAATCCTAAAATATTAGTTTAAATAGTTTAGATCTTAGTATTACAGGTTTATTCAGTTGTTTAATCATGATTATCTTAGTTTGTTTTTAGCTAATTTTTATCTGGGTTATTCAGTAATTGTTTCTTTTGATTTCTCTTAAAAAGCTTTTCTAAATCCTATCAAAATGATAAAGGGGGGTTTGGTTTAGTGCAATTTCAAATTTGCACTAGCTCAGTACTAACCTAAGTTAGTACTATGAACCTTTACACTAACCAGTTTCTAACTATAAAAAGTTAGTACTGCCTTCACTAGTTAGTACTGTTAGCTTTAATTGAACGTGGATTAAGTTCAGCTTTAGCTTATTAAGAATTAGTTTTAGTTTTCATATTGAGCTTATATCATTGTTATTTTACAAAAGTCAAATTGCAATCAGCAGTACTTTCAAATGTTAATGCTGAATTTTCACACTATAGCAGTACTTCCTCAGTTAAGTATGGCTGTGTTTTCAGCTTAATTTAAGTTAAGTTATTTAGGTTTTAGCTTATTAAATTAAGGTAGGATTTAAGTTTTCATTATAGCTTAATACAATTTAAGTTTTTAATTTGAACTTCTAGCTTATTTACCTCAGTTTAATTTTGATGTCTAAATCTTTAAAAATCTGAAAATCCAAAAAAATAACAGTACTTAGAAATCTTTAGATTTAAATTTGTTTAATTCAGCTTATAAGGTCTTAGACTTTAATAGCTTAAATAGATGAATTATAGGTAGTTTAAGTTGTCTTTTAAGTTTTATAGTCCATTTTAGCTTTATTAAGAGTCTCTTGCTTATTGGGAATTTTTGTTTGTTGTTTCTTAGTTATTTCCGGAGTTTGCTTGTTTCATGGATTAATTTCCTGTAGCATTAAAAGTAGTTTAAGTTTTAGTTTCATTCTCATTTATAGATTAAGCACATCTTAAGGTTTTTCAGAATTTTTCCTTTGTCATTTGAGCTAGTTTTGAGTTTTTTATAGTTATTTTCTAAAACCTACGGTGTTATATCCCAAACTTTCTGTATTCAGTTTAGAAATAAGCTCATTTCTGGCTATTTTGAGATTTTTAGCCCTAATCGCTTTTTATTAATTTGTTACCTCTGGCTTTCTTTACAACTTTGCTTCATTTGAGTTTTTCATTTTTAGCCATTTTTAATATTTCACATTAATTCGGGGCTTAGCCTGTTGTCGGGGTTGTTTTCTTAGGGTAGAAAGTGTAACTTTTCAATTTAGTTGTTTTCTACGGTGTACCTCAGTTAGTTGTTAAGTTTCCCCGTTAGTTTCTTAAATTCTTTGCATCTTTAGTCCTTAGGTTAAGTATAATTAGTTTAATAAATAATTAGGTTTAAAGTTTTAAATTTGTTTAATTAATCTTTTATAAAAAAGTAAAAAATTAGGGTTTTTTTAATCTTTCCTATTCAATTTTATTTGCTTCATTCAAATCAGGATCACGAACCTAAACGTGGTCTTCAATTTCACTAGTTCTTTGGGGATAAACGAAGGGTTGTTCGCTTACTTGCCGTCAAACATACGTATATTATATATTAATTTTTATATATTATTTTTGTAAGTTTTGACTTTTTACCTTGTTGAAGGTGAATAGTTAGAATTTGCCTAAGTAAAGTATTTATTATTATATATTTTATAGGTACGTAAATCTTCGAATCAGTTTTTTGGCGCCGCTTTTGCCTGGGGGGACTAGTGTTTACGTTTCTCTTCGTTTTTTGTGTTTTGTCGATTTGGTTTGAAGATCCTTTCGTTGTATCGAAAGTTTGTTTCTTGTTTTAAAAATTCAAAAATCCATAAGATTATAAAATATAAAAAAAAAAAAATATTTTCCTTTTTCTTCTTAGTATAAGTTAAAAGATAAAAAAAAATCAAAAACATAAAAAATTGGTCTTTAAAAAAGAAATAAAATAAACAAAGTTGGTAATCGAACACCAACATATAATATCTTCCATTGAGATATTATCATTTAAATTTCCGTTGGTGAACTTGCAATTGTTCCAAAATTCTTATCAAAGATTTAACACTTGCCTATTTGTGTCACTACCAAGTACGGGCTCACCTTGTAAAGCAATTTTTGAGGGTTACGAGGAAGTAGTTGATTATTTGTTTAAGTTCTTTCGTGTAACAGTTTTTAAAATTCCATTGTTAAAAAAAAAAAAAAATTAGGTAATAGTTTTACTTTTTTATTGTTAATTTTTCTTTTTATGCGCAACTGTTCGCAATTCTCGTAGACGTCGTCAACAACAAAATTTTCCTGGTTTGATTCCAATTGTTGAACAAAAACGTTGTTCCATGGCCGACAATCGAACGATGGCCCAAATGTTACAAGCGTCCCATCGAGCGGTTTTGGAAGATGCCTATTGTTGTTCCACCGTCAATGCTATAATTTTGAGCTTAAGCAAACATTAATCAATCTTGTGCAAAGTTTATAAGTTTACGGGTAGACAGATTCCAAATCCTTCGATTGTTTATAAGGTCACTTCAACGTTTAGACATCCCGAAGTTCGAACACTTCGATAAAGCTTTTGCTTTTCCTTTTTCTATAGACGGTGAAGCCCCGAGATTGGTTATGTCAGGAACCTCAAGATCAATTCTCAAATGGGACGACCTTGTTTCAATAATTCATAAAATCAATTTTTCCCACCATCAAAAACAACTTACCTCCGAAACAAAATCACCTATTTTTTCCAATGAAAACCACCCAACGAATCTTTTTAACGAAGCATGGGAAGTTTTTTAAGGTACTCCTTCGCAACGTCCTCACCATTGGCTTCTCGGAACTACCACCAACTCGATACTTTTTATTAATTCTTTGAATTAAATACGATTCAAGATGCTTTAGATTCCGCCGCTGGTGGAAATTTCTTATGACAAGATGCCTAGGAAAGGTTTTGCGATTATTGAGGAGAAAGTCAAAAAGTTCGTTAATCAAGAAGTCAGTTGCTAATGATTCAAGAGTGAGTAAGGATGCTCCTCTTTTAATCTCATCTTCTTAATATTCTTTCGATATGCAACAAATAGCCGCTCTATCGAGGATAAGATGACTATCAAGATGAACCAGATGATGAATCAAATGAATGCTTTAGTTGTTAACTTCTCTTGCACCGTCAAAGAAGTTTGAGAAAGTATGTGTCAAAAGTGTGGATCAAATCAACATTTTTACCTTGTCCGTTAACTCGAGGTGGAAACGATTTTCCCGTTTTTTTTTCTGACAACTTCACAAAATTTCAACAAACCGCAGCAGTTGGTTATTTTCTCCGCAAAGGAAACCATACCTTCCATTTGGCAAGCCAAATGAAATCAACCGGAGTTTCATTCAACAATAGTCCAAACCATCCAAACCGATACCAGCGGAACCAATTCTAATTTTTATCCAAACCGTGGAAGGAAACTTTAATCAAAACCGTTCAAAATCAAGTTATCAAGCTCCACCATACCAAAAACACCAACCAATCAACCACCAGTCATTCAAGTTGACCTTACCAACCTCCAACAAATTGGTGTTTTTTAAAAACGGATTTTGAAAGCTATGTAAAAGCAAACTGATGCGATATTGAGATGTGCATATCAAAACCAAGGTTTTGCAAAATCAAATGGCAAATGTTACAAGTTTGTAACAAGCCTTTGCACCAAGTTTGATGATTTAGACTAGTTACAAACAAGCTTCAAGTTCTTTACCAAGCAATTTACCATTCCAAACCCAAGAATGATGCCAAGGCAATTACATCTGTAGTGGTATTTCATACGATGGACCCCGATTCCACCGCACGGGTGGGAAAGGGAAAGTGAAGGTGACAAAGGATACGGAGCTACGAGCAACGAAGATATCCAAACTACCTCCTTTATCCAAGTGAACAACCCAAAAAACAAGAACAATCGAAGAGCCTTCTGTTCGTTGCTAAACCTAATTTGCCTTAACCCATCAAGACTCAACAAAACCAAAGATTCGTTTTTGATGAAAAAGGTTGATATTCTAGCTTCAAAGTTTATGGAAATTTTCCGTAATCTGTTATTAAGGGTATTCATGGAAACAATGAAGCTATTGATAACACTATTACGTCTCACTGTGGCTCCTCGGTTTGGAAAGGGATCCTCAAAGCTACAGCCAGACTCAAACTTAAGGGTGTGGACCTCTTGGAATATTGTAAAATTGTTAATGGCAACGGTAACACCTTCAAATTTTGGCATGATAAATGGTTAGGGGATGTTCATCTCAAAGACAAGTGCAACAGGTGTTTCAATTTGGATCTCCAAAAGGATGCTTCTATTGCTTTCAAACTCCAATATCCTGATCTTACTTGTTCCTTTAGAAGACAGCCTAGATCAGGTATTGAGGAAACTCAATTCCTTGAATTATCGCAATTACTCTCCTTGGTTACCTTATCCCCTGCTAACAATCGATGGTCTTGGTCCTTAAATGGAAATGGTGCGTTTTCTGTAAAGTCGGCCAGAGAAGTAATCGATAAAAAGGTGCTAGTCACGTCGTCCTCCCCAACCAGATGGTCCACACTTATTCCTTTAAAGACTAATGTCTTTCTTTGGCGAATGTTCCTTAATAAGCTTCCGACCCGAACCAACCTTTCTAATAGAGGTATTGACATTCCTTGTATCTTGTGCCCGAATTGTGGGAATGGAGTTGAATCCCGTAATCATCTCTTCTTTGAATGCTCGTTGACCGTGGATTTATTTTAGCTTCTTGGCCATTGGTGGAATGATAGTTGTTAAACTATACATATCAATTTATGCTTAAAAAGGCCCAATTCATCCCAAAACGGATCAAAAATGGCAAAAATGTGCTTGTATTTGAGTTTTATGTATGCAGGTATGGATATGTCAAAAATCACTAGAAAACAGTCAAAAACGAACACGAGAATGGATGAGTGATCAAGAAGCTAAAGAAATCGAAGCCAAAGCCAGAGAGATCATGCCTCAGCCTTCTACAAAGTCAACTGCAGCTTCCACAGTCAACTTACAAAGCCAGCACCACTCTTTGTAACCACAAGGACTGTTTTTGCAATTGGTGAAAGTTAATTATAATTTGAAAAGAGGAAAACCAAACACAAGGGCCAGATATGTAATTACCCCAAAGATATATAAAGCGCGGGTCATATACCCGGGTCAAATAAACCCGTGGACCATCTCTCAACCAATCATATCATTTGCCCCAACCCGACTTAACCCGAACCCTAACCCGACCAACCCGGGTATGTTATAAACCTAATAACATTTACTGTTCCTCATTTACCCCCAATTCAGATTAAACTTACACACACACACGAACACACTCAAGAACACCATGAACCCTAGTCAGTCAATCTTTTACCCACACCCAAATTAACCATAGGGTTAATGATCCCCTCACACCCCTTAACCCATCCATCACTATCAATCATAAACCCAACCCAATCCACCCTGGCAAAATAAAACGATCTCATTGGTCAAGTTGCGTGGGAGTGAGTGTATACACTCACATAACTAACACACATATGCCACGTCAACGATCCGGGTTTATACAACTTTAATCCAACGGCTTACGTTTGAGATCAAGGAGAAAGAAAGGATGAAGGGTCAAGATAAAGATGAATAGAAGGATCTAGATGAAGAGAGGAGCTCAAGACTTCGGGTATAAATACCCCTCAATCCAGCAGTTAAGGATATAATAGTTTTAGGTTAATTTAGGGTTAATTTTTTATGGTTTCTTTAAATGTAATTTTAATTTTCATGTTATGTAATTTTGATTTACGATTGTAAGCTCTTTATTTCAGAATTAATAAAAGTTTTATTTCAAATAAATTGGTGTGTTCATTTTAATTCTGTTAAAAGAATTTGTGTAGTGTTTGTTTGACTTCTGTTAAATGATGAAAGCTTGATACCTAATTTGAATTGGATGGCTGCTATGATCAAGGGTTTTAGAGCTGAGGTCCAGCATTAGGTTAGATTAGGATTGAGTTGTTTTTTTGACATTTGACTTATGTGACTAAGCCATAACTCATACAAATAAGCTGTTTAAGCTTTCCTGTTCATGCTGAAAAGCTAGGTACACCTAACTTTTAAAGCTTCCCTCAGTTTCAATTTAGTTTTAATAAATGTCATTACTTTTATGCTTTTGAATATGTTATATAGTTTGATTATCAGTTTGGAAGTTGATTTGAATTAAGCAGATTTAATTAAGTAGTTATAAATCTGTCCATAAGGTTTTGAGGAAATTGATTAAATCAACTAGGTAAAAGTTAGTAGCTGATAAGCTTTAGTAGAAGCTTAATCAGCATTCATAAGCCCATCCAGCTTATTTTAAATACGTCAAGTTTAAGTCTTAAATAAAGTTTCAGCTTTTTAAGTTTGGTTAAAAAAAGCCCTTTTAATAAAAAAGGATGCGTAGTAATTGATTAGAGTTTCAGGGGCCTGTCTTGCAATTTTTTATAGTTTCTGTTAGTTTAAATTTACATAGTTAGTCCTTCGTTAGTAGCTCAGTTAGTCCTTTGTTAGTTAGTAGTTAGATTGTTAAGTCCCTAGGTTAAGGGACTGCTTCTGTCAATTGATCAAACTTTGTGTTTTTTATATAAACCTAAATTTTTCCCGCCTACCCTTATCTTTCTGTTTTGTCACTTTCGGCCATGGTTTTTTGTTAAATTGGTTAGGTATAATAAAAAATATTTTGAATTAAATTATAAAATTAGGATATTTAAGTTAAATTATTTAAATTAGTTTAATAATTACTAGTTTAAAATTGGTTTTTTATTATAAAAATTAGATTTCAGCATTTATTCTTTTATAAAAGTATTTTTAAAGAATTTTTAGCTTAAGTTTTATATTTTTAAAAATTAATTTTCGAATTTAGTTTTTAATATTTCATTTTCAAAAATAAAATAAAATAAAAAAAAATAGAAAAATTAGTAATAAAAATGTTTTTCTCATCTTTTTAAGTAATTTAGAATTAATTTAGTTTAAAAAGTATTTTTCTTAGTTTTTATCAATTTAATTTCTATTTTTAGAATATAATTTAGATTAAATAGAATTTAATTCATAAAAAATCCGAAAAGCCCTTAAAAAATATTTTTCTTTTTCCTAAAATTTTCTTTAGCATTAATTTAGGTTTAGGAATCTAGTTTATATTCTTAAGATTTAAATTGTATTTGTTTTCTTAAATGTCGCATTTTATTTACTTTCGTAATTAGTTTAATTTGTTAATTAGTTTTTAATTGTGCTAATTTTAGTAGCATAAATATATCAAAAATACTCTCTTTTCTTATTTCAAATCATCCAATCCGAACGAGATCGAGGTTTCCATTGCATGAGTCGTTGGGGAAAACGACCTGGGTGATCATACTTACCCGGTCAAACATACGTATTATATATTATTTTATATATATTTTTGAGAGTGAATTTTATCAAGGTAACTTGGTAACTTTCTTAATTACTCTCGGGATTATATTATTTTATATTATATTTTAGGTATACAAAACCGCAATCATACTACCTTGCCTAAAGAAATGTTCCCCTATTTATATAAATAACCCTTATATAAATAACTGTAGAGTATGCGAAAGAATGCAAACTCATAACATATATATATTTATATATGCATACATACATATATGTGATGAGAAATCCACTTGCGCATCCTAACCTTAACACTTAGCATATTTTATATACTATTTGCCATTCGATCCCATACTATTTTATACTTTCCCTTTTTAGAATCGACCAACGCTAACACTAGATTCTCATTATATCATTATAAACTCTGTTACATTCCACGAAATTATTGCATGTAGCAAAGAGAATTTACACACATGTAGAACTATGCATCTTAAGATAAAGAGCAAAGATCCATATAAGTGATCATTTTCCTATCTAATCGCCCATTCAAGATAAATAAATGCACAAGACATTTATTAATAGCATGTAACACAATATGACAGTAACCGAATCACAAGCATTACAAATAATTTATAACATCTTGACCAAGATAATATGGACAAGAGTCGATCATTATCAGAGAAAGTTCTATCTTTTGAATATTAAATAATTTCTTCTCCTACAATAATCATTGTCAACAAGCACTTCCTATTGGATAAAGAACCGTTTTCACTTCATTAAGTACACTGAGAAGACAATTATCCACAAAACTTTAAATGTTGATCTTAAAAGTATGTATGAATGGAATTACTTCTGTCTAAGAAAAGCCCTTTTGGTCTATTCAAAACCCCATAACCCTTTGTTATTGCAAAAGTAGTGAGTTCTTACTTTTGCCACTGTTGTCAAATCTTGCAGGTGATTTTTTAGTTTTTGAAATCAAGTATTTAACCAAACATAACTTTGAAGTTTATTATAGGAATCCTAATAAGTTTCAGCTGGGTGTTAGTGTAACGACAAGTTGTTCAGACTTAGGGTTTGTAAGCAGTAACCAGAAAGCTTGTTTTGCAGACAATTGCATTTGTAGAACAAAACATTTTCCAAAATCTTTAGCCAATTTATTCAACTCGGGATAATTAATTGGAGAAAAATATTATTTTCTTTTGAAATTAGACCATTTTGTTTTGCAAGCATTTTTGATCGACTCTCTTCCTCTAAAATCTAAGTCTCTTCTTCATCAACCACAGAAATCACATCATGTTTCTTAAGACATATCAACAATACCCATCATATTAAACGTCATCTTAATCACAGACTTTCTTAAGATAAAAAATGGATTTGATAACCAAGCACTTTTTTGCGTGAGTAACATCAAACGCAAAAAAATATGGTTTCTTTAGCATGTACATCGTTTGCACAGATTAGCCCACTTTATAAACAATATTATCCAGTTCCTTTATCTTGTTTTTTAAAACAAAGAAAAGGTACTGTCATTCTTATATATTAATTTCTTTCTTACTTTAGGATTCTTATTATTATAACAATAAGTAACAAGTTTGCAATAACGATTCCTTTTCCTTGACATGTTAGATAAAAGTTATGTAATAAAATAAGATGAGACAATTCTAGCATAAGTGCATACCTATATCGAACTCGATGATCTAACCATTTGTTAAATCAAATAAAATTTTTTCAGACAGCGCTCGAATCAATATTAAGTTTCTATTGAAAATATTTAAGATTCGTCCTCATAGACAATTCAAGCAAAGCGGTTTAAGTGATCTCATTAACCTTTTGGTTTCCGGATTAACTTATCCAATTAGTTACTTGAATTAGACATTGTTCAGACATCATGTTCAAACAAAGCTATTATCAATGGAAAACTTGTTATGCATAAGTAACGTAATCTTTAAACAATCACATTTTACGTTTCATACAGATATTGTTCATAAGAAATGATATTACTATCACTTGTTATTTCATTATCTAGAAGATAATCAATAAAGGATTGTTCAAAATACTACGACTCTTGCACACTTTGATTAACCATATTATCATTAGGATAAGTGTCATGTTGTGGGACCTCGGAGAGGACGACTTGAAACAAAACAGAAAGATAAGCCATAAGAACTCACTTATAAACTGATAAGAGATAATCATCACAGTCGGAAAACATAAGCTCTAAGAACAATAGACATGAAATAAAGCATTCTGTAGGGAATGGATTGTTTTAGAAGCATGACCATCTTGCAACTCCAGGATCTGCTAGACTTAGCCAATTGATCCTCATCCAAAACTTGACCAAATTCAAGTACAATTAGAACAAATAACATCTTTTCCAAGAACCAAGTAGAATTCCCAGTGGCCTTTTTGCTGAGTTGCCTGCATACCAATGCCCTTCACCTTCTGATAAATATACACTATAACAACCCATGCTTGACAGCTGTAATGTTTCCCTAACTGTAGGCATTCCTTATTCCCGTACCAAAAACAACTCTGACCCCTGACTCCTTTGACTTGTGAACAGAAAACTTATCAACACTTAATGGTAGCTTGTTTCTGGATAGAAGATGTTATATGAGATAGTTATTAGTTGAAGGAAATTGTGGATGCAACAAACAGTATGATAGAAATTCATATAGCATTGTTTATAAAACAAATGGATCATCTCTTGGTATAAATATTAATGAAAGGGGGGGGAACAGCATGTCCGAGTCTATTTGAGGAAACTCCAGCTTGTGGTTGTCTTGTAAATTAGAAGGGTAGCATATGCATTTCTTTGAAGAAGTGATGGTGGTGCGTATATTGAGTTTTGTCTGGAAATGCATGTTGTATGGCGTTGAGGATGATGAGGTGCTTCAATAAGTTCTGGTAATTTATGATGAAAAGAATGAACTGTGTGAGGAAATTGATGATAGTTGTATTGTGGATACTAAGCAAAATGACTGAAGTTAGATAGTTAAGCAACTAATGCAAAGAGGAATCCTTATATCTTCACGCAAATTCATGCTTCATTTGCATGCCCTTCATGTTGACTCGGATATGCTTATAACTGATCAAAGTTGGTATTATACATGTTCTTTGCTAACTTGACATCAGTTACAAACTTGCTCCATTTTGGTTGAAGATCGTTCAAAAATTTTGTATTCACTTGAACTTGCTGCATTGTCATGCCAATGAGGTGCGTGCAATCATAATAAGTAAGCAAATCCCGCAAGTAATACTCATAAAGTGATTTACCCTTGACTGAAGTAAACCTGTCAAACTCATTGTATAATTTACATTCATGTTCTTGATATGACAGTTCAGTGCCTTGCATGAGTAACTTGACTCTATCCTAGATATCTTTAGCCGCCTTACAATGGTTGAGAAGTGAATACACATCTGGTGGGAGACCTTAAAGAACAATGTTAGTTGCTTGAACATCATAGTCATCTTGAAACTTTTCTTATTTAGTAAGTTCTGCATATTTCTTGTCACGAATTTTACCATCTTCAACAATAGTCGGATAGACCAGAGGTCCATTTTCATATGATAATCAACCACATCATCAACATTATTATTTCCTATGATGTATAGGCAAACAAAACTACACTTGCCAGAGTTGTACATTATCTTGTCAAGCAGAGGAGGACGATTCTCGACACCAGCAACTATCATGTGCTTAGCTAATGTAGTCATTTTTAAATGATTGTTATATGAAGTGATGAAATTTGATCATTCAGTGATAAAGGAGAATTATGTTAAAGAGTTGTTGTTGAAGGTGATATAAACTTGGTATTTCACAGGGATTATTTCAAATCTTAACTAAAATCGAGAAAATAGCTAAGTATTTCGCGAGTTTTACAAAGTAAGAAAAACCGTTTAAAATAACATTTTCTTGGAAATTGTAATATTTCGCAGGCCTGTGTAATATAATGTTTCGCACAACTGTGTAATGTAATCTTTCGCACAACTGTGTAAGGTAATGTTTCACATAACTATGTAATGTAATTTTTCGCACACCTATGTAAAATCCTGCAAAATTTTGTCTTGCGCAAATGTGTATTTCGCACAAATGTTACATAATCTGTTTCGCACAATTATTATACAAACATATTTCGCACACCTGTTACACAAAACATATATCTAACACTTGTGAAAATTTTGGCAGAGTTTTGTTTCGCACACTTACGTATTTCGCACAACACAAAACCTGTAATATTTCACATGACATAAAACCTGTAATGTTTCGCACGGCACAACTTCTTTCGCACGATTTAAACACACATTTCGTACGAACAAATCTAGTGAGAGAAAGAAACATGTAATGTATTAGCTTTTGAAATGAACCAACACCCTCTTCATGGGATGATGAGGGCGCTTAAATTAATTTCTTACCAATGGACACATCCCGAGGCCTTGTTTGCCTTGGGCTTTCCCGCGTTAATAGCTTACTATACACAAGTTTACTAACCACTTAACTACGAGCTACAAAATACATATTAGGAGTGACTGAGACTTTTTCGTATTTATAACAAGAAAAATAGTAGGTTAAAAGAATAAGTATAAATACCCCTTTCATAAGAGGTATTTAGTGTTGTTCATTTGTAACCTTTTCTCAACCCCCCTTCTCTTTCTCCTTTCCTTAATGAAAATTGAAAATGTGTAAAAACTCTCTCGTACGAACCTTTTTCTCATCTACTAATCTCCTATACTTCGTATGATACCAAATGCAAACATGACAAATAACATTGTTATTTATCACCGGGATGGATCTATTTTGTTGTTTTCGGTATCAAATCAAGCTTAATTTTGTTCAATATCGATTAGGAACTTTCGTAAGGGATGAAGACGAAAAAGTTTGTATATGGTATTGAGTATAGTTAATTTACTATTTGACATATGTTTTTGATCCTAAAAACATTCATATTAGACTTTGTATAAGTCAAATTGTAGATTTAATAGCTTTTGTACGAAATTTAGTCGTTTAGATTTCATTTAGATCGAAAAATAGTTGTATTTGATCACTTTCGTAACAAAGAAACAGGTTATGGTAACTGTTTTTGGAGGTTTAAACTCTTTCGTATTTAAGAAAAAAGGTTTCGGAAACTATTTTTGGCGGGAAGTTTACTTTCGTATTCTAGAATCTAGCTTTCAGAACATAGAACTTAGTAAATTTGAAAAGATAACTTTAAATTTTATCATTTTAAACAGCAAAACTCATGTTTATAAAAGGTTTCAGAAACTGTTTTTTGCGGGAAGTTTACTTTCACATTCTAGAATCTAGCTTTCGGAACATAGAACTTAGTAAACTTGAAAAGATAACTTTAATTTATCATTCTTAAAAAACTGCAAAACTCAATTTATAAGTTTCTCATTAAGTTTCGTACAAAGGAGAATTTACACAAAGTATAAGTTTTTGAGAATTTACGAAGTTGTAAGAAAATCTGGAATTTATGAAAGTAGAGGTTTCATATATTGGAGCTTTCGGTAATCGTTTTTTTGTGGAAGCTTTTGTATCCATGGTTTCGAATTTGGAGGTTTTGTATCAAGAACTTGGTTTTGGTTTCATACACAAGTTTCATAAACAAGGTTTCGTAACACAGCGTTTCGTTAACTGAAGGTTTCATGTTTTTTGGTTTCAGAAATTCCAATGTTTCTAGTAACCATAGGTTTCGTGATTACAAAGAAGACATAGTTTACATATAATGAGGTTTCATATTATCTTGGTTCGAATTGACAGTTTCCGTAACACAACACTTTCCCTAATTGAAGGTATAAGTAATTTTGTGTTTTTAAAGTGGAAGGTTTCATATATTGTTTCTAAGAGGTTTCGTAACAATGTGTTTTGGGGTTTCATAACTCAAGTTTCAAAGGTTTCGATATTTTCCTACATTTCATAAAAATTGAACTTCCGAATAAAAGGAATTTATAATTACTTAGAACCTGTATAACAAGTCAAGGTTTACGTAATCCGCAAGCTAATGTTAATACAAACATATTGTTATTAGCACATTCATCTCATGATTGCAAGACTTTATCTCTGAAAACGAAACCAATTTTGTATTAAATAATCTTCTTATGCGAAACAAAACAGTCTGCATCAATCAACAAACTATCTCTTAAATCAGATCATCAGAAAGACCTCTAATAATTCTTGAGAAGGAAGTAAAGATACGATGGGCAAGTCGGTTTATGAGGTTTCTGGATAATAAGCAGGAAGAAGGAGAAAGGATGCGAAATTCTATTAAAGTTGGACTGTATAAGCGGAAAATGATTAAGAACCAGACATACTAGATGATCCAAAGGCTAAGATCACTAAGCCACTCAGCAAGATAAATGTATCCAATAAAAAACAATATTTTCATACATCAAAGTGATGAATTTCCTTCTTTAAGGAATACCTAATGATATCTACAATTCTATCGATGCTTGTAAAACTGCTAAATAAATGTGGGAACGGATCAGAAGGTTGATGCATGGTTTTGAAAAAACCAAACAACAAAGACACTCAAGGCTTGTTGATGAATTTGACAATTTTTTTAAGGAAGAAGGAGAATCTTTATCTTCTGTGTATGAAAGGCTTATGTGGAAATCACATAATACCAATTGTGGAAATCGTAGAGGGGGTGAATACGCTTCCATTTAAAAACTTAAAACATTTTGTATCATATTATCCATCAAGTTAGATGCAATATGATGAGTGTGAATAATTCATCTATATCCACTAGAACATGTCATAGCAATATAAACACAATCATAATGTTAACTTCTATCTATGACACAATCATCATCCAAACAATATAAGCAACAATCAACACACATATAGATCTAATGCAAGTATAAATGTAAGGCGATAAGGTAAATAAAGATGTAAAGTGAAGGTAAAAGAAAATGTAAACCGAACGTGATGATTTATAGTGGTTCGGTCACGAAGCACCTCTTCGACCTACTCCACTCCCCGAGTACCCAACTCGAGAGTTACTTCACTAGTCAACAAGCTCCCTTTAGGTGGAGAAAGCCGAACACAACTAAGCTTACATTGATTTTTGACACTAAGCCAAATGTCAAGTTCTAATCCTAGCTAGAACCAATCTATCACAACTAACCACACTACTTCACAACAATTCACAACTTCTCTTCACCACACAACCTCACTTCACTTCACGACTTCACTTCACTTCACGACTTCACTTCACAACTTCTCTACCCTTTACAACTTCACTTCACAACTTCACTTCACTTCAACTAAACACTAACAAGATCATCCTGATCTATCAAAACTATTGACGATCATCACGATCCAACTATACACACCATAATCACCATGATCTAACTATTACACAAGTTTAGAATACATGGACTCGATCTATACATTGTGAATGTAAGACATGTCACGAATGCACTAACTAAACTACATAACTTCGTATCTTAATGATAACGAAAGTTCTTCTCTTGTACTTGGAGGAATAAGCTTGAATCACTTGGAAACAAATGCTTAAGATTAAATGTTCAAAGGAATGGAAGGAATTTATAAACTGATTTAGAACAGAGAGAAAGTGTGTGCAAAAGGTGAGAAAATTAGCGGGGAATAGTCCAGTATTTATAGGCAGACTAAACTACCTTTTTGTCTGGGCGGTCCCCTTAATTAGGGTGTCGGTCCCCTTAATTATTAAGGGGGCGCCCTTATAATTAAGGGGGCCGCCCAGCCCAGATGCTCCTTTTTTGTCTTTTTTGGAGGAAGTGTTTTCTGGAACATTTCTAGCCGTTTTTAGGTAGAAAATTTGAATTCAAAATATTTATTTTGAGTAAAACATTTCTTTTAAATCTAAAAAAGTTTTGTAAAAGTTATAAAAAAGGTTTGTGACATTTTATAAAAAATGTTGAGGTTGAATTTAAAAAATTTTATTCACACCTTAAGTGATTTACGTCGGGTGTAAACTTTGTTGAAGCAGACTTGAGACGTCGAGAGATGTTGTCATATGAATGCATTGATGATTTGTGATCACAAGTAACTTAAGCACTTTTCGTTATGTGTTATAGTTTACATTTTTGTCATCACCAAAACATGAAGAGAATGTATAGATTAAATATCATAATATTTCTACCAACACATATGGATCTTCAATACATATGTGTTGGGATCTTCAATCCATATATCCATATGTGTTGGGATAGTTTATTCCTCAACAACCTTGTAATCCACCAAATAAAGATGATTGGGATCGTTTGTTCCAACCCTTGTTCGATGAATATTTCAATT